>CAKAOI010003562.1:0-12110 GCA_916701655.1 Sebastiscus albofasciatus
AACGCGCGCTCACTCCACACTGCAGAAGAGTTAGTTTAGCTCTGAGAATATCTAGTGAATGTACAGTGGACGTCTGTGCAGAAATAACTGCTGCAGCTCCTCCAGACCAACAGAGGTTTCCCGTGTCTTGTGAAGTGACGGAGCTCCGCAACGAGACATGTTATCGTCTACGACCGGGTGCCTGACGGAGGCGATAACCTGTCTTGCTGCGGAGCTCCGTCACCGACCCGCTTTTCCTGCTCAGCCAGCAGTGATTCATGGAGACCTTCGTCTGGTCAGCTAACATTACTGTCAAGCAGGTGAAATATAGTGATATTGTGGTTTTAGCTGACGTGTGTCGCCTCACTGTTTTGAGCAATGCTCGTTCATGTCTATTTAGAGCGAGCAAACGTGAACCCGACGCTGACTTTCGTTGACTTAATGGCCACAGGTGTCGCTGTTAACAAGCAATTCTGAAAGTTACAAATAGTCCCTTTAACTGATTTTAAATGTGGAAACTGGGGTAGATCATCAGAATTTCGTATGACTTGACTTGTGACTTGCTTGACCTGATCAATGACTTGACTTGACTTGCTTGATTCTCACCACAGTGACTTGGGACTTGCTTGAGACTTGCATATGTGTGACTTACTCCCACCTCTGCCCTACAGATAACCTCTGTAAACAACAAATTGTTGATGGACTCACTCAATGTCCGGGGACAAGGCATGACAAGCCTGATAAGATGTCTTGTGATGCTCTGTTGCCTGTGAAGATGCTGTTCTGTACCAACTTAAGGATAATGATTCACTTACTATCTTTCCCCGATCTCGCATGTATCAGTATGTATGTGTATCATATATCATATGTATGTTCTGGAAACTGCTAAGAAACCCCCCTTCATTCATCCTCTGAATGCTCTAGGTCTCTAGTTTGATCCATCCATCCTCTGAATGCTCTAGGTCTCTAGTTTGTAGTTGTAAAGTTTCACAAGGCTGTGATTATCCCAGAGGTCACCACAGGTCATTTGATACAGTAAATAGTAAATGGACTTGCACTACATTTCAGCATTCAACCATTCACACACACATTCATACACTGACGGCAGAGGCTGCCATGCAAGGAGTCAACTTTGCCCATCAGGATCTGATCTAAATACTCATTCATGCGCCGATGGCTCAGTCTTCGGGAGCAATTTGGGGTTAAGTGTTGCTCAAGGACATTCAAGGACATTTCGACATGTGACCAGAGGAGCCGGGGATCGAACCACCGGCCTTACGATTGATGGACAACCTGATTTACCTCTGAGCCACAGCCGCCCCAAGTGAGGTCAAATTTATAAAAATGGTCTCACTACAATGAAATGTCTCCTATGGGGACTAACATCTTCACACATGAATACAGTTGGGCTCATTGGATCAATAAGAGTCTCAGCTTTACAGTGAGACCCAATTTATGTAATTCACGACTGTTTAGGGACCCCAGTATGCAGAAATAATCAAACACACCATTTTAAAAATAGGAGACAATAACACATTTCTACTGTATACAAACAACTGCATGATCTTTGCCCCAAACTGCATGTGATTATCATAAAGTGGAAATGTCTGTAAAAGGGAGACTTGTGGGTACCCAGAGAACCCATTTTCATATAACACAGTTCAGTTCAATTCAATTCAATTAATTTTTATATAGCGTCAAATCACAACAGAAGTTATCTCGAGACGCTTTTTATATAGAGCAGGTCTTAGACCGTACTCTATAGCTTAGAGACCAAACTAGAGATCCCACCAAGAGCATTGCAATGTGCTGTGGCCAGGAAAAACTCCCTGTTTAGCAGGTAGAAACCTAGAGCAGAACCAGGTGGGCGGCCATCTGCCTCGATCGGTTGGGTAGAGAGAGAGAGAGAGAGATACAGCAACCACAGCAACCACAATGATAGCACAGCAGCTGTAATAACTAATACAAATAGGACTAATAACAAAAATCCTATTATCCTATATAATCCCACAGTCTATTCATAGTTTTCACGTGACGTCACGGCCATGTGGAAACCCCACCTGGAGGGCAAAACAGAGCTGCCCTCCACTGTCCGCCAGCGACAGCTCAGCTTTTACACACTGTTAGTTGTTGTTCAATTTGATGCACAAACCGAAGAGAAGATGAGACTGGACTGTGTTTCTACAGCACCGACTCAGAACCAAAACCCAGAGCAAGGGATTGTGGATTTATGGAATTAAATTAGACGTGCCATCGTCCCTGACGAGAGCGGACTACACCGACACTGACTGAAACTGAACACCCATGCAACCAACGACTAGGACCGAGCTAGCCATCTCTCCAATCTCCATGGTCAAACCAGCTCATTTAACCATTCAACCATTTTAATCATTTTCCAGACATTGCTTCGCGAGCGGTGTTACTACGTCTGCTCCGCCTGTGTTCGTCTCCCTTCGGTGTTACTACGTCTACTCCGCCTGTGTTCGTCTCCAGGGTGTTACTACCTCTGGTCCGCCTGTGTTCGTCTCCAGTGGCTGGTTTAACTACGGAGATGAGAGAAGGGACATCTAGCTTGCCCGCTGTAACCAACGTTAATTTCTTGTCCTTCACCTCGCAAACAAAAGCACTAGTGACCCGTCCAGATTGAAAGTACAGATAACTGTGACATTACACTTTCCTCTTGGTGACAGTATAAGGGATGGAGTCTCCACACGATATAACGTTATGTAGCTAAACATCACCATCAAGTACAGCTCCGGGGACGTAGCTCAGACAGCTTTTCAACTAGCTAGCTATACTAGCTAACGCTGTCTTGTTATTAATTCCTTGATCAGAACAGAATATAGTAACTTTCATCACTGCTCATTCTAGAAAGGTCACCGCAAGAAAACGTCTTCTTTGTTTAGATGATCAAACAGACAATAGATCATAGATGTTTGTTACTTGCTGTCAGCGTTAGCTAGTGTAGCTAGCATGCTAGCGAGCTAACAAGCCTACATTTTCCCAGTATCAGACAGAATTGAACAGTGAAAGCGAGGCTTAAGGGAAACCAATCTAAACGCACATTACAGAAACAAAGAAGAGGTTTTGTTGCGGTGACTTTCTAAAATGAGCAGTGGTTAAAGTTATTAGATGCTGTTATGACCAAGGAGTGTACTTAATGTGATTCATTCAAAGCCGTGTGATGTTAGGAACTAAGGCAAATACAGAAACAACCAACATTTTGACTTGGCCTGATTAATGTTTGTTAGTTCCTCAAGGTTTGATGGCTGTAGTGACCGCTATCTGACAAGTGAAACATCAACGTTAGATAGCCCTGATACTGTGAAGTTACGTGGCTTAGCGTTGAGCGGGGGTGAGACTGCTCTAAGCTGGTATATTTCTTATTTTTTTAGCAGCTGACGTGTAACAACACAAAATGTTAGGCTATAGTAGTAGAGCTGTTGGCGGTGGAAGTTGTCATCGTTTAGCATTGCAGAAAATTGTGGTGTTCATGAAGTTTTAAGTTAAGCAAACAGAGCTAACCTTGGCTAAGCTAACGCTAAGTTAGCAGAGCTAAACAGCTAGCTAACATTAACGCTAAACAGCCTTCGCTGCGTCCTCATTTGATGCTCCACGGTAACTTAACATAGCGGTCTAGCTAACGTTAGCCAACAGAAAGCCAAAACGATAATGTGTCTTCTTATTAATGCATTAACGTTAGTTATATTAGCTAAGCTAACACGCACCAGCTTGTTCAGCTTGTTATAAACTTGAGAAATTGAACATGATATTAGTTCAGTGTTTCCTCTGTAATTTTAATGCAGTGGTGCTTTGTGCTATAGTTTAGTTTTGTCTCATATCTGTTGCTGTTTGGGTCTGAGTTTAAAGCTCAGATTCTAATGTTAAATATATTTTTTAATTATTCTCATTCTAAAGCATCTGGAATACAGGTACTTAAGTTATAGATAAAAACAGGACTAAATTACAAAGTTTATGTTTGCAGTGGTGGTAATATCCTTGTTGTTTGCGTTTACCTAAATGGCCACCATGAAAAGGGCCTATGCCCTGTATGTTACAAATTACATTATTTTCCCAATATGTGATCAGTTTTCATGTGGAGAAAAGTGACTTTTACTATGAAGTTTGTCATTACATTTTTTATTGAAACTTTTTCCTTTTTCCTCTGCTGTAGCCTAAAGGGAGCGTGAAGTCAGCTATGTCATACCTACTGGACTCTGTACTGGTATGTTGTTTAAAGGAAAAGTTCATATTGTCCCTTATAATGCCCAGTCTAGTATCTGCATGTCAACATCAGTGGAATTGCTTTATAAACTGTTATGGGATCTGTTTTAAAGAGATCATTTGGACCTTGTGAAGTGGGGTTGCATGAGGTACTTATCTATAGTCAGTAGATAGCAGTCGGCCATGCCCCCAGTTTTTTGTACAGCTGTGAATGGGGTCAGCAGAGAAACGTATTTTAGCTACCTAAAAAAAAATCAGTTGAAGTGTTCTCTGTATTTTCACCACTTTAAATTGTCATCAGACAGCCCTGTCCAATGAGGAACTGAAGCCATTGCATTGCTCTCTATGTGCTCTTCAAAGCTGCCAGACTCTATTGACAAACACAACCATTTCAGTTAGCAGAATACAGGAATTCGCTGGTCTACCACTGCCTTGATCAAGTTCGGATCCAAAATAACAATTAAAACATCAAAGTCACACAATAACACAAACAAACTAACTGACTGAGGCAGCAGTAGACCAGCAAAGTCCCGTTCTCTGCGAGTTCAAATTGTTGTTTTTGTCAATAGAGTCTGGCAGCTTTGAAGAGCACCTATAGAGCAATGCAACATCTTCAGTTCCTTGTCAAAAAGGGCTGTCATAAAGCTATGTAAAGCGATGCAAAAACACTCAATATAGCATGCACTTAAACTGATCAAGATTTTTTTTAGGTGGCTAAAATACGTTTCTCTGCTGACCCCGTCCAGCTGCTTAGCGTCAATGCCATAACTCCTGTCTGCTATCTACCTCATACAACCCCACTTCAAAAGATCTAAACAATCCCTTTAATCTGGTATTCTCAGAAATGCAGAGGTTGCATTGTCTAGCACTGACATATGTCAGCTCCTTGATCTTTTTCTTATCTCAAATGTGACTTACTGTGTTAAATATTGTGTTTTGGGGTTACAACCCATGCTAAAGAAGTTTGTGTGTTTCTCTTTTCTCAAGCTTGGGACCAGCATCCTCTCGCTTTATAACAGCGATGAGAGATCCTTGAGGACCCATCAGCCACAGCCAGTATCGGCCATCTTACCAGCCAAGCACACAAGTTTGTCAATGTTGCTAGAAGTAACAAGGTCGCCATTCCACTACATGATGACAGCCTAACCTGTGCCCTGGATAAGCTGCTCAAGTTTATCTGGGTATGCAACGTTGCTTATCTTACTCAGCTGGTTTAATTTTTCATCTTTCTTGAATATATCCATGACTTGCCAGTGTCAAAGACTGAGAGACAATCCAAAGTGGTGGAGCTCTTTGGCAAGCTTCAGGCTTTGGCCTAAATCAACTCGGCGTATATCATTGCCGTATACTGTATGTAAAAAGAGTGAGATCCCAATTGAGAGATGATCAGGAGTGAGGTCAGGAAATCTCGCCGGCATCTCCGTGTAGTACATTCACAAGAGCAATCTCACAAGAGTACAGATCGAAAGATGTGTGATTATTGTGATGGTTTTAAGGGAAACCAGATTCATATCAACCCTATATACAGTATAAAGTTTTATAAAGAACTGTTAACTTCATGAATTTATCTTCAACTGTTTAATTTCATGAAATGTTGAGTAAATGTCTTTTTGTTTGTTTAAAATAATAATAAAGAATTCTCAAAATAATTCCAAGTGACATTTCTATTGTTATAAAGTGAGATTTGTGATTTTAACTATAAGTTTGAGCAACACATGAATGTGTTAATATTTGCACATTACATCAATACATAACTGTGTTATTAACACATCATTACACATCTCTGTGTTAATCTAGCAGACACACTTACTGTGTTAATATCCTTGACACACTTAACAGGGCTCTAGACTGCGACCAAAATGGTCGTATATGCAACCTTTTTTTGGGAGTGTGCGAGCTAAATTTTTACGTAGTCGCATTTGTGCGAGTGCATGATCATTACTATTTTGGTAACACGGTAAGAGCGTTGGATATTGCAGATGAAAGCAGTCCTTTTTGTCCCTCACTGGTGCAGCCTTTCTCTGCCCTCCTACACTCTCCTCTGTTCTGTGTAAACCTTTGCGCGTGCACATACGCCGCCCCTACCTCATGCGCATCACACATGACAGGGCAACAAAGTTTCGCTGTTCCCCAAAATGAAGCGGTTTATCGCTGATTATTTAAAAAAAACAAGAGGAGAGAAAGTAGGAAGCTGGTGGTGAGGGAGAGTCTAACAGAGGTGCCATCTCAGACACCCCCTATGATGAATGTGCAACAGGCACGGAGAGAGGGTTGCGTTGGAAAAGTAAAATAATGACGTTGTAACGTCTTTTCCTAACCACTTCTCCTTGACCTGGATGGAAAATGTCATGAGATCAAGGAAAGATGAGAAGGAGAATTCAGAAGGACTCAGGAAAAGACAACCGTGGTGTTCAGAGAATCTGACTGCTCTTTCACTAGGCTCCGTCATTATGATGCGACGGCGGCGGATGTTAGTGACGTAGGTCTGCTGTGGTGAAACTACAATGTTCTGAAGATGGACTACAAAAGGCGCCGCTTCCCTCCGTGCGTTCTTAAATAGGTCTTTCAATGACAGGCTGCTTGACCTGCGGTGTGTGAAAGAGAGATACCACAGGTCCTCCTGCTGCTGGAGCACTCTATCAACAGATAATAAAGGATCATCTGACCTAAGGAGGACAACCGGTGAAAAATATCACCTCATTACCAATAAACAAGGAATATATGATAAATGTTGAGTTAATTGTTGGAGTTATGGAGAAAGTGTGGGATCATAAACTTCTTCCAACTTCTTTTCAGACATGTAATATTTATTAATGTTGATTATTTGTTAATTGATTATTTACTGTTGTTATTCTTGTTTTATTTTTCACTGAGGTATTTGTTACATGTTCCAAATAAATAATAAATTAAAAATAAAGTGAAACGAAATAGTTGTCACTGTCCACTCATATTAAACATGAATCCCAATTAGTGTATGAGTCTATGAAAATAATATGCAAGACAGGCATATCGTTTGTTATTATGAATGGCCGAATGGTGCGTTGCTTTAAATGCTGCAGCCGCAAGGAATTGTGGGATGTTATTCTCTCTTTTCCTTTGGTAAAGGATGCTCCAGTGGGGAACACTATGCTGTGTGTTTATTGTAGGCAATGTGGTCCGTCTGTTGCAGGCAACTCTAAACTTGTTAGTGGCTCAACACAGTTTAAGCTCGAAACTTTAAAGAAGCACAATGACAGCAAAAAGCACAGAACCTGCCGGAACAGATGCATGACGAAAAAAAAGGGTAAGACCAAATCATGTGCTGGTGCGACCAACTGAGAAAGTTGGTTGCACCAGTGCTACCTGTGGAAAAGTTAGTCTAGACCCCTGCTTATTGTGTCACAATTAACATAACATGTGTTGTCCCAAATTCAACTCATTGATGTGTAAGATTTTAACACAAGGTGTGTTGCTATTGACACATCCTTCGTAAGTGTGGCACTTAAATGATTAAAATACCGCAGCAGGTACTGTATATGGGTCACATGTGCCTAAGACTTGCAGTTTGTATATATATGTATATATATATACATATATATATATATATGTATATATATATACATATATACATACATACATTACATACATACATACATATATATATACATACATACATACATATATATACATATATACATATATACATACATACATTACATACATACATACATACATATATATATACACATATACATATATATACATATATATGTACATATATACATATATATGTATATATATATATATATATATATATCTTTGTTTTTCCTCATTTGAGAGGTGATCTAAACACTTGCTGATTGTAAAAAATAAAGATTTGACAGCCTGGTGGTCTTCCTGAGGGCTTGGTTTTGCCCTCAAGACTCTGTGCGAGTTACGTGACTGAAAACTATGAATTGCCCTTTCATCTGTAATTTAAAGACTTATGTCTGGGCTTACAATAACTTCTGGGAGTATAGTCAGCCAGTATACCCCTGAATATGAGCTTACATCATTAGGCTTTCAAACTAATTCTTTAGCTAATGTAAGTGTCAAGTGTAAGTGTATGATCTGCTCACAAACCATTATTCTCTGTCAATTGAATAAAGGGGATTTTTGATGTAGTTAGGTCAGAGGTCATGGGACCCCTTTGAAAATGGCCATGGCAGTTTTTCCTCTCCAAAATTTAGCTGAACTCTGAAGCATTATTTAGCCTCCTTCCCCGACAAGCTATGATATCTGTAGCTTCACTCTAGCTCTAAAATGTAACCTCACACAGCCTCTGAAAGACAGTGAGGTCGATGGGTCTTAGAGGGTTCAAATATAGCTGGCTTCATCTATCTATTTAGGTAGTGGTATTGTGTCATTCAGACTTCTACCCTTATACTAGGGATGTGCATTCCAAGCAAAAATACTATTCGAAAATCGCTGGGTATCATTCGATTATTATTTGAATAATACCCCCCCACACACACACACACACACACACACACAAACACACACACAAACACATACACGCTTGCACACGTCGTCGGGGTGTGCTCGCGGCGATGTAGGGGGGTCTGCCCGGGGAGGGTGGTCGGGTGCCAACGGGCCTGGCAAGCCATTCGGAACCTTAAACCAAGTGCGGTGTGGCGGCTTCAACCTGGTCACCTGCCGTGCGCCTCCGGGTACCCAACTCAAGGGAGCACGGGGGCTTGTGGATGCCACACACACACACACACACACACGCTAACAGAAAAGAGCCGAACTGACCGTGCCACAGACGTGTTTCCGGTAGTAACGTTACTACCAGGCAGCGCCTGCAACGGTTAATACAAGGGAAATATATATTTTTTAAGAAAAGCACAGCACAACACCAGTCAGATAAACTACAGCACAACACCAGTCAGATAAACTACAGCACAACACCAGTCAGATAAACTACAGCACAACACCAGTCAGATAAACTACAATACAACACTAGTCAGATAAACTACAATACAACACTAGTCAGTTAAACTACAGCACAAACTGACGGGTTTAACGCCAGATGTCTTCAATTAAATGTTCCTAGAGTCACTGCAACACATTCCTCTCATTTCCGCACACACGAGTCTGTGTAGAGGCAGAGACAGGCTGTCTACTTCTCTACTTCGCCCCAAAACTATGTGACCTAGTGGCGGTAGCCTCCGGGTAGCCTCCGGGTAGCCGTGGCTGCTGCTGTACTCACTCTGGAGGTCCAGGTCCAGGTCCAGGTTCAGGTCCAGGTCCAGGTGTACCGGTCGGGAAGTCCCCGGGAGTCCGTGCAGTGAACCCAAATAACGCTCCTCTCCCTTTTTCACGCTCATTCCTCCATAATAGTCCCCATCTGTTATGAATCCACGAGCCGAGCGAAGGGTGGACAAATAGTCCCCGTTGTTGGTCTTCAACTCGGGCTGCTACCGTCCAGCTGCGTCCTGAGACAGAGACACAACACGTCCTCCTCACTGCGTCATGTGTGACATCAACTGCAGGAGGAGGAACCCCGCTCATCCACCAGAGCTGCACGAGCTGGAACCACCACCACCACCCTGCACGCATCAAGCCCTCAAGGCTAGGACACGCGTCATCAATACGTCATAGCAATACGTCACACATGCGCAGTAAAATCTGGTCTGTACTCGCCGAAATTGAGCCAATCAAAACGCACGACCGCAGCTTCAGTTCCACTGCGCATGTGTCATACCCCTCAACCTAAGACCCTTGTCCGCCCGTCAGGAGGCTAGGGTTCACCCTAAGACCCTAGCCTCCTTTCCATAGGCCTTGCACGCATGGGCTGCACACTGACCACATGCATGCTGGGATCCTGTAACTTTCTTTTTTTCTCCCCTTTTTTTATTGAACAAATTAAAATTTACAAACAACATGGCTCAGATCATTGCATTAGAGTAAAAGGAAAAGGTGCATGCAGAACAAAAACTGAAAGATATGTTAAAGGGACTATTTGTAACTTTCAGAATTGCTGCTTAACAGTGACACCTGTGGCCGTGAAATCAATGAAAGTCAACGTCGAGCTCGTGCTTGCTCGCTCTAAATATACCTGAACGAGCATCGCTCAACACAGTGAGGCGACACACGTCAGCTAAAACCACAATATCACTCTATATTTCAGCTGCTTGGCAGTAATGTTAGCTGACCAGACCAAGGTCTCTCCATGAACATGATTTAGATCTGATCCTAGCGTTGGCTTTTCCTGCCTCACCCTCCTGCGCCCGCAGGGAGACACTGGCAACCGGAGCCTCTCCTCCGCTGCCTGCTTGCATTCACTGACACAGCGCGCACCAACAGAGGTTTTCCGTGTCTTGCGAAGTGACGAGCCTCCGCAGAGAGAAACGTGAACCGTGACACCGGCACCCGGTGTCTCCCTGCGGGCGCAGGAGGGAGACGGTAGCGTTTCTCACTGGAGGAGCTGCAGCATTTATTTCTGCACAGACGTCCACTGTACATTCACTAGATATTCTCAGAGCTAAACTAACTCTTCTGCAGTGTGGAGTGAGCGCGCGTTCACGTCTAGAGGTGGAGCGAGTACGCGAGAACGCGCGCTCTGTCTGAGTGAAGGCGAGCAGGCAGAGGAGACGAGGCTCCCGGCATACGCGAGCGCGCATGTGTGCCGACCCGCTACATTTATACGCTTACAAAGTTACAAACAGTCCCTTTAAATTCTACATGAAAATTATTAATAAATTAAATTAAAGTTGAAGTAGTCGAGATTGGAGCAAATATGATTAAGAAAAGTTATTTTTATAAAAATCATGTTCCTCTGTGTCCTCCGGTGCTCCTAACGGCATCTGCAAGATTTCACAGACTGGAGAGAAAAATGCAGTAAGAGCTGATCTGAGGTCTGCTGTCCAGCTGACGTCTACGAGAGCCGGCTGTCAATCACTCGCGAACTCTGACCAAACGGTCAAACTAGGCAGCGCTGATCAAATATGAATCAATATTCTGTTACGTTAATAACTATTTCTCTCCTCAGATGTTCTCAGAATCCTCTTCTAGTGCACGGTTTAGCTGTAACATGAGAAAGTTTGTGACGCGGCTGCCACTGTAAAATCTGTTGAAGGAACGCCAAGTTCCGGTCACATGCACGGAGCACAGCCAATAGGAACACTCTCTCTCTCTCTCTCTGAAACAACCTGTGATTGGTCAAGGTCTCCCATCACGAGCTAGATGTTCTAAAGCCTACACAGCAGGTGTAGAAGCAGAGTGTCTCAGACCTTGGGCCAAAGTGTCTGGGAACCCTGATCAACTTTCTTCAAAAATTCCATGTTCAAGATATCAAAAAGTCAACACAGGATACTCAAATAACTCTCTGGAGACGGTCCAAGTCTGATGCAAAAAGCAGAGTTTTTATTGTGTTCAGTTGGAGCAGGAAACACAACAAAACCCGAGCCTGGCCCGGAACAGACTGACTACGGGGTCTAGAACACAGCCTTATATACAATGCTGAGGGGCTTGCCCCTCCTTCTTTGATAATATTCCACAGTTGTCTTGGTTATATTGGTGTCCGGTAATTAGAGGTTGGGGCTCGTAATCACAAAGGATATTTATTCACCCCATCCGTCTCCGGTATGTACAGGGCTTTCCAGTGTCTATTTCTTTAAAATAATTGCCACCTGTTGTCTGTCCATTTGATTCTCAACTGTTATTCCGATTAAACAAGACACTGGGGGAATTAGGAACTTTTCCAGGCTTATCAAGTTATACATTAGCTCATTTAGACGCCATCATTCAGATGATGGTTCACAAACAACTGCAGGACAAAGCCAGGGTCATGTGGGGACATCACTAAGGGCTACAAAATATCATAACAGTAACAGTGATTATATGCTTTTCAATAAGGTTATATGATCAATATTCCTTATCATTGG
>CAKAOI010003565.1:0-13273 GCA_916701655.1 Sebastiscus albofasciatus
CCCAGCAGCATTGCCCAGCAGCATTGCCCAGCAGTATTGCCAGCAGCATTGCTAGCAGCATTGCCCAGCAGCATTGCCAGCAGCATTGCCAGCAGCATTGCCCAGCAACATTGCCAGCAGCATTGCCCAGCAGCATTGCCAGCAGCATTGCCCAGCAGCATCGCCCAGCAGCATCGCCCAGCAACATCGCCCAACAACATCGCCCAGCAACATTGCCCAGCAGCATCGCCCAGCAGCATAGCCCGCAGCATCGCCCAACAGCATCGCCCAGCAGCATTGCCAGCAACATCGCCCAGCAACATTGCCCAGCAGCATTGCCAGCAGCATCGCCCAGCAGCATAGCCAGCAACATCGCCCAGCAGCACTGCCCAGCAGCATCGCCCAGCAGCATGGCCCAGCAGATTCGCCAGCAGCATCGCCCAGCAGCATAGCCAGCAGCATTGCCCAGCAGCATTGCCCAACAGCATCGCCCAACAGCATCGCCCAACAGCATTGCCCAGCAGCATTGCCAGCAGCATCGCCCAGCAGCATCGCCCAGCAGCATAGCCAGCAGCATCGCCCAGCAGCATCTTCAGCAGCATTGCCCAGCAGCGTTGCCAGCAACATCGCAGCAGCTCGTCTGCAGCTGTGGGACTTGGAGCTCACTGCCTGTTTCCTGGGAGCCGACACCACACTGCTGGAGGCCCAGGCCGTATTGCTGGGCCTGCCGGAGGGAAGGGAGACACAGGAGAACCAGAACCAGGACTAAGCGGGGCAGACTGCCAGGCCCTGCAGCAGTAAAGGGAGTCTGTCAGCTGCAGATCTTAAACGGTGGTGCTCATGGTAACACAAGCGCTTTTGTCCTTGAAAAGTAAACACAAAGTGAAAGTTCCTTGTAGTAACTGTAAATGAATCAATGGTCCTTTATCAGATATTCGTGTTCTGCCACTGACCTTTTAGTTATCATCACTTAGCTGTTGTTTTTAGTTGGATAATCAGAATGAGATTATGAAAGCTCGATGGTAGGAATTGTTTTTTTTGCTGAGTAATGTAATTAAATCAACCTTCTGTTCTGGAACCATAAATTGGATCCAAAACTGTCGTCCTGATGTTGCTGATGTAAGCTCCCGTTTGCAAGGACGACCAGGGATTACATTTCATTTGGATCCCAGTGTGTATATAACTGTTTTGGAATGGAAGGGGAAAAATGAATGATTCCAGACGACGGCTGCTCTTAATGACATTATGTCACATCACAAAGCTGCAGGATGCAGTTACAAAGCAAACAGTCTTCTGCTGTTCATTTACAGGTTAACAGGTTTAGCAAAGACAAGACTTTAAAGGATATGGATGGTATTATTCTATATTTTTCATTTTTTTCATTTGTCATTCTCAACATATCTCATGAAAATACCCAAAACAACAACATCTTAGTCTGTCTCGCAACATTATCTGACTCCCTGTATGTGGCTCATATTTAAAATATTTAAAATCACCACACACATTTCAAGGTTCAGTAATTTCCTTAAAGGCCGTTTAAAGAAAATTCAGAGATTTGTTTCTAAACACATTATAAATGTTGGAAAGTAATGACTGAAAACATGAAAAGACTGTGAACATTGTAGTACTGGATTGTGGAGTTAGACCGTTAAACTGTTTTTCTCCAGTTTTGTGTTCAGGATTTTTTGGGCGGGGCTGAAACCATGGCTCGATGACGCTGTGGAGCCATCCTTAGCATGTCCCCACCCGTCTACAGAAACCTGGTTTTTGAAAGGCAAAAGAGAAGCCCAGGAACATGACAAAGTGTCAGAGTATGGAGTACCAGGGCCATCAATGTTTTTGATACTACCAGGACCATAAAAGCAAGCACTTTGTCCACGGCCCACGTCCTTGGGTCCCCAGCAACACACAAGTGTGAAGTGGAACAGATGAACGGTTCTGGAGATATGTGAATAACACACAGAGGGACAAACAGAGATTCATGCTTTATAGTTAGATTAGACACAAGTGTGTTTTATTGCTTATGAATTCAACTTAATATTTTGTGGCAATTATGAAATAATTGTAAATGCTATATTGTAGTGTAACAGTAGCACAATAAAAGACAGCTACACAGCAATTTCTATCTAAATGTGTAAAGATTAGCCGTCATTAGCCATCATAACCTGCTGGTTCTACCAGACCAAGGAAGACTTGCAGCAGAACCCTTCAGTGTAGTGCACAGGGACTTAAATTATGCAAGGTTGTGTTTTGTTGGATACAGAATGTGTCATTTCAAAAGTGACATAGTCAAGGGGAGCAATACTCATGCTTTTGCCTCTCTTGTAGCCCGCAGATGTTTTTTACTTCACTGGAAGGATTAAAAGTCTACATCTCCTAATTCTAGGTTGAATTTTGTGTTTTACTTTACATAAATAAAAACATTGTTCTATAGCCGACAGTGTATTTAAGGTGTGTGTGCAACAAGCGTGTTGTGAACCTGCGTGTAGACTCATCTTACTCTCTGAATAATGAACCCTTTAAGTAGGAAAATACTGCACCAGACTATAGACCAGGAGTGTGTTCTAATCCATGTACTTCCAGAAGTACACTTCATTGTAGTGCACTTTGTGCACTCTGTACTCACTTGAGTAGTGCGTAAATTTCAGCGGGGTAGGGTCGTCTCAAATCGAACACTCTGCAGCGCACTGACCGGAAATGACGATCGCAACATTTGACCGCGGCTCGCTACCCGTCAAAATATCTTCTGAAAAAAAATTAAAGCAGAGTGGAAATTACGTTTCCAACGTTGTCGCCTACGCCTACGATGTGTCCTCCTGTTGGCTGAAAATACACCGGTATGTTTGCGTATTGTATTGTTTTATTCTGTTATGTACGTATGTTTGAATAGCGGTCGTGGCTCCGCCCCTTCCGCTACGTAGCCAAGATGGCGACAGTTGAGTGTGGAAAGTGTCCAGCTTTCCACACTCAACGATCTGACCGTTTTGAGTACAACTACCGGGTACTTTGAGTGCACTGCATTTTGCCGTACTTCCCAGTGTGAACGCACTTATGCACTCAAAATAGTAAGTGTAAGTACAGAAGTACGCAGATTGGAACACACTGCTGGTTTCTGTTGATCAATGGTGCAATCACTTTCTGCTGCCTCAAGATAGCGATGCACCAACAAAGCGCCTAATCACACCTCCACACCCATGGATGCACAGATGGGCGCAAGTCCATTTGCTACTTACATAATGTGGGCGCTGGGCGTGAAAATGAAACTAGCAATGACAATTACGCTGCGCAAAACTTGGGATCCTTTTTTCTCCTTTGTTAATTTTGTTCCTTCTTTTGAAGATTAGCATGATTTATGTAGTGAGTCATTTATGTGATGGGGGGTCGCCTTCTATACTGTGTTCTGGTGTTTTTATAATGATGTAAGACTGAGTGACATGTCGTACTTTCTGATGGATGGATGTTGTGTATTGATAACCCAATAAAAATACACAGTCACATTAAAGTCACAGTTTAACAGCAGTTCTATGCATTCAAGGATACTTCCATTGAAAACATCTCTCATTAGTAAACTTCCAACACATTACAGTTATTATTACCCTTTGGAGAGATGCATACATGCCCCTGAACTCATCGTATGCAACATCAGAGGTACTATTATGGTGGGTGCCAAGAGTACAATGTGTTGCTGCAGCCATTATTCCAAACTGATGTGCTCTTATGTAATGCCATGTAGACACAAGACCACTCCTGACTGCATAGCAACAGGGGGAAGGAGGCGAGAGGTCAAGGGTGATCTAGGACCAGTGGAAGCTGTGGACTGTCCGTAGTTAACATATGTTCAGCACTTCTCTTGACCGTGTGTGTTCAGTCATAAGCAATCCATATAATCCAGCACTGTAATCCCAGAGGAATTCAATAAACCGCAGGCTGCAGGCATACAGAGTCGTCGTAGTGACACTTAATCCAGAAGCTGTTTCTGTTTGTGTCACCCCTCCCCCCGCTCCCTCAGGACTTCACCATGACCCTGTATCTGAGGCACTACTGGAAGGACGAGAGGCTGGCCTTTCCGAGCTCCACCAACAAGAGCATGACCTTTGATGGGCGCCTAGTGAAGAAGATCTGGGTGCCTGACGTGTTCTTCGTCCACTCCAAGAGGTCTTTCATCCACGACACCACCACTGACAACATCATGCTGCGGGTCTTCCCCGACGGTCACGTCCTGTACAGCCTAAGGTGAGGACAGGAAGCGTTCCCACACACAAACATCTGCTATCACAGGGAGTTTTCATTCCAACCAGATGAGACTTGGCAGGCCTTGTTACAGCATGCACAGTGCTGGTGACGTTCACACTCTGCTCTTTTCCTCAGGGTTACGGTCACTGCTGCCTGCAACATGGATTTCAGTCGTTTCCCTTTGGACTCGCAGACGTGCACGCTAGAGCTGGAGAGCTGTAAGTACTCCTCTCTATAACTAAGAAGACAGTGGAAATCAAGTGCTACCAATTCTTAAAGGCCCAAAGCATTTTGGCAGCATGTTTGTGTGGTTATTCATGACTGTTTATGACTATATACTGTTATTAATCAGTAAGAGGTTGGTGCAGAACAACAGTTGAAGTTAATTGCATCATGTATTCATGTGGGTATATATTAATACATTGATGCCACTGGTTACAGGAAATGCTCACATACCGGTCTTTATCCTTCCAACTACTGCTGCTGATACTGAAACTAGTACAATTCTATACTCTTTATTTACTATTTTATTTTTATTTTATTTTATTTAAAGTTAAAGGAATACATACACATACTTTAGATATAAAGACAGCAGCAACAACATATATAAAAACAACGTTGTCAAGAGGTAAGTTCATTTTCATATATACATACGACCAACCTCATATATAGATACATATACATATATACATATATCTATATCTCCACACGCATTCATATAAACTGGGAAGAAAAAGTTCGGAAACTTGTGTTTGGTGGATTATTTCTCTGTTGTATCAATGCTAATGGTCATTGTATTTTACATGGTTGGAAAGCCTGTTTATTTACCTTCACAATGATGTCCAACTTGTAAGGATCATGCATTTGTGGGATGATGACAGCTGATTATGTGGGTAGTGCCCAAGAAAAATATTCTAAAATGCTCTGCCAGTGTTAAACAGTGTATTCTCATAAGGCAACCAGGAAGCCTGCAATGACTGCCCTTCGCCGTCAGGCCCGTTTGCACTGGTGTCGGCAAAACAAGGCTTGTCATCATTGAAGGCCATCTCAATGCAGTGAGATATCGGGATGAGATTCTGCAGCCAGTGGCGATCCCATATCTCCACAATCTGGGACCTAACTTCATCCTCCAAGATCCACAGAGCCAGGGTTATCACAGACTACCTCCACAATGGGGGAGTAGAGAGAATGGAACGGCCTGCCAAGAGTCCAGACCTCAACCCAATTCAACACTAGTGGGATCAGCTTGGGCGTGCTGTACGTGTTAGAGTGACCAACACAACCACGCTGGCTGACCTGCAACGAATCCTGGTTGAGGAATGGAACGCCATCTCACAGCAACGTGTGACCAGGTTGGTGACCAGCATGAGGGGGAGTTGCCAGGCTGTTGTGGCTGCGTATGGATCTTCCACCGCTACTGAGGCTCCTGATGGTGTATTAAATGAATCAATATGTCTTGTTTGTTCCTTGTTACTGATAGAGAGTTCAATCATCCAATCCACCAAACAACTCAAAACAAGAGTCAACACCAACAGGAGAATACACTGTTTACCATTGACGGAGCATTTTGGCAAGTTTTTCTTGGGCGCTCCCCACATAATCAGCTGTGCTGCTCATCCCACAAATGCATGATTCTTACAAGTTGGACATCATTGTGAAGGTAAATAAACAGGCTTTCCAACCATGTAAAATACAATGACCATTAGCATTGGAACAACAGAGAAATAATCCACCAAACACAAGTTTACAAACTTTTTTTCCCAGTATACATTTCTACTTAGGCACATTCGCTTACACAATTAGCTATTCTATTATACAGACAAAAAAAGGACGTATTTGCATCCCTTTAGTTGACCTTTATCAACATTATTTATTAATTAATTTTTGTTTAACTCCAATTTTCACCCTGACTCAAAGTATCCCACCCACGTCCAAAAATGATATTCTGTTCTTTATTCCTGTTAACATCTTTCACAAGAACCCACTGGTGCTTCAAAATCATTTTGAAACGTTCAGTGTTTAATCTTTTTGTAGCTTTAAATATAAATGCTTTCCCCATCATCATAATGATGATGTTGTTCAGGTCTTTTCCTTCTTCATCATCCCTTAAATCACCAAGCATTATGAATTAAGGACAACTATAGAAATTTGATTTGTAAACTGAGATCCACTTTTCAACTTTAATCCAAAATAATGTAACTTCCTTACAATACCAAAATAATGAATGGTTGACTCCTCTTCCTCCTCACACAATCTACATGAATCACATTGTTGGATGCGCCATTTTTTTTATCATTTTCTTAGTAGGCGAGTATTTGTAGACTAGTTTTAGTTGTAAAATTCTAATGGAGACATCAAAAGAAGTTGTGTAAATGCATGGGATACATTTGTCTAACAATTCTATACTGACATCCATTCTCTCTGTCCTTCAGACGCGTACACAGACGAAGACCTGATGCTGTACTGGAAAAGCGGCGATGAGTCTCTGAGCACTGATGACAGGATTTCTCTGTCTCAGTTCCTCATCCAGAAGTTCCACACGACCTCCAGACTGGCTTTCTACAGCAGCACAGGTAGACTGAGTGGACTTTTACACAGATCTTTTCTTTACGGCCCATTTATCCACTGGTGACTGCTCCTCACGGATGACTGAGCTTCTCACCCTATCTCTAAGGGAGACACCAGCCACCATCCTGAGAAAACCCATTTCAGCCGCTTGTACCTGCGATCTAGTTCTTTGGATCATATCCCAGCCCTCATAACCATAGGTGAGAGTAGGAACGAACATTGACCGGTAGATCGAGAGCTTTGCCTTCCAGCTCAGCTCTCTTTTCGTCACAACAGTGCGGTAAAGCGAATGCAATACTGCCCCCCCGCTGCTCCGATTCCCCAGCCAATCTCACGTTCCATTGTCCCCTCACTCGCAATCAAGACTCCGAGGTACTTGAACTCCTTCATTTGGGGTAAGGACTCATTCTCTACCCGGAGTAGGCAATCCATCGGTTTCCTGCTGAGAACCATTTCTATATAATTATATACTGTATAGTAATATAATGATTTTCTCACAATGCAAATAATGCACTATTTCCTGTTCCTGTAACATTTCAAACTCAGTCATCCGTGAATAGAGCCGCTACTCCTTTGCGTTGAAAGGAGCCAGCTGGGCGCCTCCCTAGGGAGGTGTTCAAGGCACAACCAGCTGGGAGGAGGCCACGGGGAAGACCCAGGACTAGGTGGAGAGATTATATCTCCACACTGGCCTGGGAACGCCTCAGGATCCCCCAGTCAGAGCTGGTTAATGTGGCCCGGTAAAGGGAAGTTTGGGGTCCCCTGCTGGAGCTGTTGCCCCCGTGACCCGACCCCTGATAAGAGGTTGAAGATGAGATGAGAAATAACAAAGGCAACCCATGCAGCCTTAATCCTAAACTACATTGTAGAATGAATGTTTTTCCATTTACTGATGTTCGTGGCCCCTCCTCTACCTGAGTGACGAGGTAACATTACCGTTAAATGCAAAGTCAGCAAACACACTTCGTCCACATTTTGTCCAGTTATACTGTTGACGGTGACACCAACAGTGAACTGTAGACACTGTGAAGGGTCTGGAGCTTTCAACTCCAAAAAGACAGTTAACCACAGGTTCCTGTTCATTTATAATGGCCATGTGTGTTGTGATATTTAAACAGACTATCTGAAATAAAAGCCTCTCGTCTACAGACCGGTCTCTAGAGAGCTCCAGCCAGCTCATATCGGTCTGTGAGCGTGACTGCCCGAGAGAGAGGTACAGCGACCCCGGCAGGCGCTAGCTAGCTGTCACGTCAGTTTGTGGAGCTTCTAAACTCTGAAAACATCTGAACAAATGTTCGATTCACCGTCTAATATTCGAAAACTGTCAATATTCTACATCTACGCAGTTGATTTCTCGCCTCAAAAACCTTCAGAAGTGAATTTAGTGATGAAATTCACTACGAAAAATGTAAAAAACGAACCGTTTTTGGCTGCTGTTGTTGTTTTAGCCGTAGCCTGTAGCGGTCCAGCGCTTTGCATTGTGGGATACAGTAGGAGAGGTAGACTGGTCCGATGGAGACTGCAGATTTTTTCCAAATCAGTACGACATCCAGGTACTTTTGGCATACTGTAGATTTAGCTTTTGTTTGCATACTACATGAGGTTGTCCTAGTATAGTATGAAGTTGTACTACTAGTATAGTATGAGGTTGTCCTAGTATAGTATGAAGTTGTACTACTAGTATAGTATGAGGTTGTCCTAGTATAGTATGAAGTTGTAGTACTAGTATAATATGAGGTTGAACTACAAGACAATTGTTGCATTCAAAATGTTACGATACAGTAGTAGTAAAGTAGTTACAGTATGTTGGAACAGAGAATTATAGGTTGAATATCTGTTTTTGTCCATGTTCTAATGATAGTTTAAAATTTCAAATAAGAAGTGACAATCCTAGCGCCCATCCCAATATAATGAAGTTAAATGTCTTTTTAACCTTCTCTAAAGACACCAGTCATCATGGTAGAAAATAGTGCTACTTTAGGTAACCCATATTAATTATATTAGTAAATATAAAAAGCTGAAAGCTGTTACTGAGTGGAGCTTTCAGTAAAAGCTCTGAATTAATTGTTTGGCTTTGCCCAACGAGGTTTTACTCAACCAGTGAGATTAGCATTGTGTCCAGAGGAAAGCTGTTCCTCTGAGAACTCCGGAACTGGAGCACTGATGTGAAAAACACATCTATTTTAATACAGTACATTTCTTATACTTCCCCCACATTGTTATTCTGCTGTCATAAATGTTGTTATCCAGTCCAATGATCTCTTTTCTATTCAGATGTTATGTGGTTTTATAGGCCCATCCAGATTTCATGTCATCCCTGTCATCCCTGTTACAGATTAGTTCATTTCACTGGCTCTGTGTTAATCATTTCTGTTTTACCTCTGACACATAAAACAAACATTCACGGTGCTTTCCTTCCTCCCCATCTCCCGTCTTCCGTCTCCAGGCTGGTACAACCGTCTGTACATCAACTTCACTCTGCGGCGTCACATCTTCTTCTTCCTGCTGCAGACCTACTTCCCCGCCACTCTGATGGTCATGCTGTCCTGGGTGTCCTTCTGGATCGACCGCAGGGCCGTCCCTGCCAGAGTCTCATTAGGTAACACAATGACCACCCTGCATGTTCCCATTTAATGTGTGTCAAAAGCACATCCCAGTGACCTGAGAGCATGACCCCGTTATAGCACAGCAGAAGCCAGAAAGCAAATCAGACTGGTAAAAGAAAACTTTTTTGCTTTCTTTCTGAGATGAGAAGATCAATATCAATCTTATGTCCACATTAAGTTTGGAGCTGGAGCTAGGTTAACCTCGCTTAGCATAAAGACAGGAAGCAGGGTTAAACAGCTAGCCTGACTCTGCCTGAAAGAAAATTAAACACGAAAGCTAACTGACACACTAGCCATACTTTTATGCATGTTTTGAAGTATCACATCAGAAAAGCTGTATGGAAACGGCACAATTTGATAGAACTTCCTCAATTATGCAAAAACATTTTTACTCTCGCTCGAGGTGGTTTGTGCTTCTGTCGAAAAAGAGTTGATGCATTTAATGTTATACGGAAACGCCTTTATAGAATCAATTCTGAAGTAGCGAACATTTAACTCAGATGGCTGATCAGCTGTTTCTGCTGTCCACATCTTTAAGTTTAAATTTAATTTATTTGCACACATAAAACCCCATAAAACCCCAAAAAAATTGTGTCAGGAGAGGTCAAGAAGCCACAGGCTTATACAAACCCAGGCGTTCCCAGGCCAGACCAGATATCTAATCTCTCCAGCGTGTTCTGGGTCTACCCTGGGGCCTCTTACCAGTTGGACATGCCCAGAAAACCTCCAAAGGGGGACGTCCAGGAGGACCCTGATGCGATGTTGAACCACCTCAGCTGGTCCCTTTAGAGGTGAAGGAGCAGCGGCTCTACTCTGAGCTCCCTCTGGATGTCTGAGCTCCTCACCCTCTCTCTAAGGCTGAGCCCAGCCACCCTATGGAGGAAGCTCATTTCGGCCGCTTGTATAACTGCAGTGTGTGCTTTGTGACATTTCAAAAGTTTGCTTAAAATTCGCTTGACAGTTGAATGCAAACACGACTATTGACTCTTGCTTGTTGAATGCATACAAAAATAAAAGTGTAATACAACCGTTTGTGGCATTAAGGGCTTACAGCCTCAATATTGCCAACTTAATGACTTTCTGGCTCGGCTTGGTACATTTTTAAGCACCTAGCAACAAATCTAGTACCTTTTTGGGCAGATCTTAACTCAATAATTCTCAGTGAATGTGCTGTCATGTGTCTGTGGATCTCTGGACTGACTGGGGTCAGTGACTGGAGGAGGGCAGCAGCCAATAACGGCCAATCACTCATCCCCTTTGTTTGTCTGGGGACCTCCTCCTCCTCTTTTCTTTTTGTTTCCCCAGTTTCTAGTCGTTGCCCTTCAAGCTCGGGAGCTATCTCTGTACTAGACAGAGAGCGATAACATGGATATGAATTTTCTTCATATTTCACACAAGGTTGTATGTTCTCTGTGCTTTAGGTATAACCACGGTGCTCACCATGTCCACCATCATCACTGGAGTCAACGCCTCCATGCCCAGGGTCTCCTACATCAAAGCTGTGGACATTTACCTGTGGGTCAGTTTCGTCTTTGTCTTTCTATCTGTGCTTGAATACGCTGCAGTCAACTACCTGACAACGCTGAGGGACGGTAAAGACCGCAAGCTCAGAGAAAAAGCCAGGCAACAGGTACAGAGACCTTTTCAGAATATGGCATACATCCCCAAATGGTGCTTTCAACTTCTTATTCACTCTTGATTCCTCTCCTCTCTTTTGCCCCAGTCCCAGACACTCCCCTGCACCTGTGGCATGTCCCACACCAGGACCATGATGCTGGACGGAACGTACAGCGAGGCGGACGCCAACAGCCTGGCGGGGTATACGAGGGCCTCCATGGCGGCTGAGGATGCGTCGGAAAAACAGGAGCGAATGGTGGTGCATCTCTCCCTGGACAACAAGCCCATGGGGACCAAGAAGAAGCGCGGCTTCCGAATCATCCAGAACACCCACGCCATCGACACCTACTCTCGCATGATCTTCCCTGGCTCCTACATCCTGTTTAACCTGATCTACTGGTGTGTGTACTGCTGAGTGTGTGCATTTTAGCCTAAACAGTAGCAGTGAGAGGAAATCTTGTTGTTGACTTTAGAAGAGAGATACTGTACAGTTGTTTCCATTCTGCATGTTCAGGTGGAGCAACGAGTTTGGCAGGATGGATAAAGAATATCAGAATATCTCCAACTCTGGCTCACATGTCACTGCTGGACTGGACCACTCCAACACCATCTCCTGCTTTACACCATTATATCACGAGCTCATGTTTACCCCAGTCACACTCTGACAACCTCGTGGGGCTGGTTGCACGTTGTGCTCCTTGAGTAGTCTAATGCCAGTTGAACAAAAATAAAAACTATTTTAAGCCTAAATAGTTAGCCACCATACACAAGGCTATGGTTTATCACTGTATCACTGTTGACACTGCAGCTCTGCCTACTATTACGTTTCTGTAGCCGGCCTGCTGTTTGTTTGCTGCTTATTTCAATATATCATTTTGTGTTGACTTTAGCATTAACACTATCTTATGTCTTTCCACTTAAAGTTAGAACAAGGAACTTTTAACTGGTTATGAAACAGTCTCAATTGAATCCTGATGCCTCTATATGACCTACATAAGCAGACAAGACCATCAATGAGAAGATTGGCTATTTGGTGTGAATGCTGGGAGCACCCAGCAGGAGTTCAAGTACCTCGGGGTCTTGTTCACGAGTTAGGGGACAATGGAACGTGAGATTGGCCGGAGAATCGGAGCAGCGGGGGGGCGGTATTGCATTCGCTTTACCGCACCGTTGTGACAAAAAGAGAGCTGAGCCGGAAGGCAAAGCTCTCGATCTACCGGTCAGTATTCATTCCTACTCTCACCTATGTTCATGAGGGCTTTGTCATGATCCAAAGAACTAGATCTACCGGTCAGTCTTCGTTCCTACTTTCACCTATGGTCATGAGGGCACAGGGTACAAGCGGATGAAATGGGTTTTCTCAGGAGGGTGGCTGGTGTCTCCCTTAGAGATAGGGTGAGAAGCTCAGTCATCTGTGAGGGACTCGGAGTAGAGCCGCTACTCCTTTGTGTTGAAAGGAGCCAGCTGAGGTGGTTCAGGCATCTAGTGAGGATGCCTCCTGAGCGCCTCCCTAGGGAGGTGTTCCAGGCAGAAGTTAGGGGTCCCCTGCTGGAGCTGTTGCCCCCGCGACCCGACCCCGGATAAGAGGTTGAAGATGATCTGATCTGATCTGGGAGCTTTTAGATAAATTATGTTAAATTATGTTTTCATTATCTGAAGAAATATGTTGATTTAAAGGTTGTTATGTCTGTAAGCTGACTCACAACATCCAGTACAACTGTGTCCATCTCTGATTGTATCTAGGTAGCCAGCTATGCAGGAAGATAATATCCCCATTCTTAATCCCGCTGACAGAACTCAAGTAAGGTCTCCAGAGGTCTGTACTACGAAGCCGTTTCAACATACCCAGGGAATCTTCTCGTTATCTGGTTTAACTAACCCTAACAACAGAGATCACACTAAGCGGTCCTACGATGCTGGTTATCAACTCAGTAAATCAACCCAGGGTTTCTCAGTCTGGATGTGAGCACGTTCACATGAACGGGGAGGTGTCTGCAGTTTAGGACCAATCACAGACATGGACAAGTCTACAGACTGCAGACAGACAGGCAGAGCAGCACATTTTACAAAGGAAGAGAAAACTATATTAGACAAATAAGAAGAAGTTAAACACTTAATCAGACTGAAAGTAACACAGTTGAAGCTGCTAAATGTAGGAAGGACAGCTGGCAGAAGAAAAAACTCCCGATGTGTGGATGCGTAAATTAACAGACTTATTAATTTAATGGATCACTCAAAAATCAGATATAGTTGTCTAGATATACATAGTT
>CAKAOI010003567.1:8657-48657 GCA_916701655.1 Sebastiscus albofasciatus
ATAGGATGCTGAGTGCTTTCCAACCGGCAGCCTTGGAAACATTCGTCTGGATGGTGAGGTAGGGGAGGCATTTTTTCCTCGGGGGATGGTACATCTGCCCCGATTAGTTTTTACCTCCATCATTCAAATTTCTTCTTCACTTTCATGCTTCGTGTTCAGATCTCAGATCTGAGATGTGCTCCGAAACTATGTTGATGTGGATTTTCCTACAAGGGGAAAAAAAAAAACACATTTTGTTTTAACGTTTAATGCTGATCAGGAAATCTCCGCAGTAGACTTTCCCAGGAAAAGAAATCAAGGCTTATATTTTATTTTCTCTTAATTATTTCTACATAAACTGACGATTTGCAGCTTAAACTGATTTACTTTCAGGTCAGTTTTTTGGATGAATTTGGCATCTGTGGTGCCGTGTTTTGTTTAAGAATTCACAGACAAAGTGTATTTAAGAAAGCTAGCTCATAAGCTCAGTCGCTAACAGGACAAACAGTTAAAGGAACAGTGTGTTCTCTGACACGCTTGTTAAACTGCGGTAACGTGAGCCGCAGAGTTCAAAATAAAAAAATAGAACGTAATTTTAAAGACATTCCACGTGTCATGATAACGCATTTTAGGCTTTTCACACGTCATTTCACGCCACACTTTTTTTCTGTAGTGACGTTTTTCACGTCTTCCGCAATGAGATTCTGTTATGTTGTTTCTGTACGTATTTTACTAAGGTTAAGTACTTGTTTAAAAGCCCAGCCACGTTTTTCCTAAACCTAGCTAAGTGATTTTGTTGCCTAAACTTAGTGAGTGTTTTTGTTGCTCACTGCTGGTACTCCACCTTCATAAAAGGCGTGTTATAGTTACACCTCAGCGAGGCAAAACGTGACACTGACACACTGTCCTCTGGTGGACAGACAGGTCTATTATCGGGTTGCATTTAACACCACGTTGTTACCGTGAAACAGTTCAACAAAAACACCTAATTAGGTTTAGGAAAAACATCATGGTTAGGCTTAAAACAAGTACGTAAACTAAGTAAAGTATGTACGTAAACAACGTAACATAAGTACGGAAAACACGTCACTAATGTAACTTAAAAATAACTCAACAATACTTTGGGGACTCAAACACTGATGTCCTGGTTGAAGATCCTCTTTTTTTTTTACCCATCTGCCCACCATAAGTAGTCTTTCTCCCCTTTTATTCTACCTCACCTGCTCTGAGCGTAGCATATTCACGTGGGATGCGTTTATATCAGTTTATATCAGTACAGACTACAAGGCATGAAATGACACACCAAAAACAAGAATGGTGTTGTGATTGCACGCAAAATGAAATCACCGTTTGGTTCACCCAGGCTGTGTGCCCAGAGGTGCCATGATCATCTGTCTGGAGTAAAAAAGAGAGAAAGTCAAAGATATTTCTTGTTGTTTTTTTTTTTTAAGGTGGAAAAGATATCAAGAAGAAAACCATCTGGTCCGGTCGGTGTGTTTCTTTCCACAGCTTTTCCACCCGGATTGTTGCCATTGTTGTCAATTAGCTCAACATACTGTATGTCTCATGGAACATGACTAATGATGGCACGTTATGTAATCCTCATAAAGAACAGATCGCTGTCAGAGATTAGTCACGAGGCCTCCCTCTCTCTGTCTCGGGGCACTGCCAGTATCAAAGAGCAGAATCTACTGAATCTAATGGATACTTGCTTCAGCTTCTGGGAAGGCTCTGAGTCTTTCATTGTTTTTGTCCTCGTAAATGCCCGTTCAAAATCAAATTATTGTGCTATGAGTCATGTCGCCCATTTGGGCGAGTTACTGTTGCCTGATTGCTGTTCCTCCCTTTGCGCAAGAGGGTTGGGATGTATTTATTATAGCTGTAATTAAATGTGTTTACATTTTAATTTTATCTGTGATTTAATCTACTCAGACAGAAGTGAAAATAAGTTTCCATGACCGTCTTGTTGGAAAATATGCACGCAGACAATAAAAGTTTTGCAGGGATAGTACGTTCGATTTTGTACTGGATTGTGTGAACTCGTGCGTCCGTCCCTGCAGCATAATGATTTGTTTATGTGAGTGTGTCAGTGCTTGCGGTGTGCTGACAACCGGGAATGTGCTGTCTGTTATGAGCCAGGCATTGCTCTTTCTTGTCAACATACTTTGTGAACGGAGGCGAAAAGGAGAGCGAGTACTTTCTTGTCTTGTCATTTTGAAGAATTGCTCTCATTTTTGGTTGTTAATGCGCCTTCAAAATCTTTATAAATCACCGAGTTTTCACCTTTCAGTGGAGTCAAGTAGGTCTGCTTTATGTGAAACTGAGTTCCACGCTGTCGAGTCGAGCTGATACACTCATAAAAATGATTTCCAGCCCTTCCTTGTACACTAGAAATAATGTTAGCCCGATTAAATTTTCTAACACCCAAGGCGATCAGGTGAACGGCTTTTCCTGATTATCTCAGTGATTAATCTTGCCGACGAAAGGAATGTAAAAAGCAAACACGTTATGAGGCTCATACAGACTAATTATGGAAGCACTTTGCATTCAACAATAAATAAAATAAACATCATTGTAATTTTGAGATCTGCATCTCAGAAAAGAGATCAAGATCTCATAATTATGCAACAAAATCTATTGTTTTTATGAGACAATTATGTTTCAATTATCAGCATTAAATGATCAAAACACTGCTGATGATGTATACTGTTTATTTGGAGCTTTGTTGCTATAGGACATAGTTTGGGTCCAAGTTTACTTCCTGCACGACGTGATCTCATCCCTACATCATGTAAGAACGCACAAACCATAACATCGTCAGTATATCACTAAATTTTTGGTTTCACATGGGACACGAACGCCAGTCCCCTGAATAAAAATCCTGCAAATGAAATGGCTACTATGGGGGACTACCATCATCACACATGAATACAACGGGGCTCATTGGTACCCCAGTATGCAGAAATATTCAAATACGCCATTTTAGAAAAAACGACAAACTTTGGAGCGTTATTTAGCCTCCTTCCCGTCAGGCTAGTATGACATGGTTGGTACCAATGGATCCCTTTGGTTCTCTGGTTTCATAGATATCTGTACCTTCACTCCTGCTACAGCCTCTGAAAGACAGTAGAGTCGGTCGGGATCGCAGGTCTCAGGGGGTTAATAACAATTGCAACTAGTCAAATTTACATCATGGATAATTTGACTTGGAATTATAAGACATTAAAATGTAATTATAGATATCTGTTTGAACAGAGGTCAATGGTAAATGTTGACTAGTTGTAATTAAGTTACAAACATCTACAATTATCTCCAGCTTCCTCCCACAGACCATAGACATGCAGGTTAGGTTCATTGTTGACTCTAAATTGTGGTGCGAGTGGGAGCATGAATGGCTGTCCGTCTCTATGCGTCAGCCCTGTGATAGTCTGGCGACCTGTCCAGGGTGTGACCCGCCTCCGCCCAATGTCAGCTCGGATCGGCTCTAGCCCCCTCTCTCCCCCCGCGACCCTAAATAGGATAAGCGGTTACAGATAATGAATAAATGTATGGATGAATATCTACAATGAAAATTTCCACTAGTTTGCACATTAATTGATTAGTTGATATCAAGATTTACCATTCTGACTAGTGAGAAATGAATTGTAGATATCTTCTAGGTATGATATGTAACCTTTGCCGTTTGTTAACACACCACATTCGAAGTTGGCCACACCTCCACAGCTCAACTAGCCGAGAGAGCAATGGTGGTCGAGCAAGCTATAGAGTGACTGAAGAGAGAGAGCGGCGTTAGTGAGAACAAAGCAGCAAATCAGAGAAATAAAACATTATTTTCTGATTGTTTCCCAGCAGTTACATTCTAAAACACACAACTAACTCTGCTGGAAGGTGCCGGGTTGCCGTATTTTGAATGAATGCAGGTCTGCTGGCTGTGGCTCAGCGCCGCTCTCGTCAAACTACAGACAAACACCGATCATAGCTGCACTCACAGCACAGAGAGGAGCAGAGGGATCACTGCATCACATGCACATAATAACACGCAACAAGTTCTCATCCGAGAGATACGACCCCTTTGTATATGGAGACTTGTGCCTCGGTACCAGAAGCCGAGGGGCGTGACAAAGCGGTGGCATTTGACCACCTGAATGGGCTGCACACCCTGCGCGCTGTTATTTGCTGGAGGTTACACCCCCATGTGCGGCACAAAGGCACTTTGCAGACACCCAGGAGCGTCCCGAGTAAAATAAGAAGAAAAGAGAAAATCCAGGCAGATGGCAGGGTTTCTGCAGAAACAGACACCGCCACACACTTCTAGTGGGACATAAGTGATGATTGAGAGGGAATATTTTGGTCTATACATTGCTTTTTAGTTCATTTTTGCATATTATACCTTTAATTAGAATTGCTATTAGTCAAAATCACATTATGGATATGCTGTCTTGGAATTCTAACTCGTCAAAAAGCTTTTTTGACATCTACAATAGCTATTACCGCTACTGATTCAATGTTAAAAGGTCTTGACATAGCCTGTGTAGCTCATTACACGAAATATGAACTTCTCACCGTCATTCTTGCCCTAAATTGCGCCGTTATTCAGCTTAAACATCCAAAGACGACGACCATCTATTGAAATCCTGCCACCTCCCATTGACTCTGCCATTACTCAACCTTCAGATAAGGATCAGCGGTCAGGATAAGCGCAGATAAAGGTGGAGAACGACATTATTCAACAGTGTGAATAATTGAAGAGCCTGCAGTCGATTTTCCCGAAAAGAAGAGGAAGACTGTAGCGGTGACTATCCTTATCGGCGGCGCTGTGGGTCTCCACCCCCGACACAGACATCTGCCTCGTTGCAGTGCTCGTGCTGGGTGAAAGAGGACAGGTGGGGCGTCCATCATCCATGCAGAAAGGACAGAGGAACCTTTAAGTCAGCAGGATCCATTGTTCAATGAAGGTCAGTGGTAAGGTGGGAGTGAAATAGGGCGACACCGGGGAGAGTGATAATAGCTCATCACGGTGGAGGTTTCTGATTCGCTGCCATATACTTCATCATGCCCTCTCGACGAGCACTCCACTTCTGCTTAAGACAAGGTCACACTGTTCAAATCTGGCAGCGCATCGTCTCCGAAAACTAATCTAAAGGTTGTGGTGGTTGAATAAGAACTTCACTTGCAGTGAGTCGTACCGGAGTCATCAGAGTTGACGGCAAATGTACACACCCACCCAAAAAACCTCCACATGCTGATTTTCCACCACGCTACTTCGACGTCAAACTGTGTTTCCAGTCGAGTCTTCTCTTAACAATATTTTCCTGTTGGTTGCCTGTATACCAACCAAATAGGTGTATCATCATCTCTTGCTCTGGTTCTCAAACTACAACATTCATACACAAAATATATAACACAAATTAATTATTCAACACAAATATAGTTTTAAGAGGCAATATTTAATAAGAAAACACTAAATGCATATTAGACGCCCTGTTTGTTTTTTTTGTGGTTATTTGTACCCGTGATGTGTTAAGGGGCTGTGATGGGTCCTGTGTGATGAGGGTTGTTTTACAACTAATTTACTATGAAGGGAAAGATCAAGGTTGTAGCAAATAAAATATGGTGATGATGGTTAGGCAATCAAAGCATTAACGATCAGGGAAAGATTGTGGTCACAGTTAATAACAATAAAGCTAATTACAGGACTTAGGGTGCCCAGTCTCACAACAAAGAGTGTAATAGACCCGCCTGTCTACCAGAGGAAAGCGTGTCATTGTTGAGTTTTATGTCGCTGAGACATGAATAGGCTCGTTCGAGATGAGCCAAGCCTGCGCAGAATAGGTCACTGGTGATCGGCAGCACAATGCATGCCGGTCAGCTTTGTCTATGACTTGATCCCGATTTGCTCTGACATCATGCACACATGAACAAGACCGCAAGACTGCAAGACCCAGGGCACTATGGGAAACGCCTGGTTGTTGCCTGATCAAAGAGCTGATTGGCTCTTAGTTTGACACCACACGTGTTGTAGAAAGTCCGAACTTTCTGTGTAATTGTGATATTTAACACTAGATTGTAGGCCATTAGTCTCATGCTGTGTAATGAAGGCTTCATCAAACATAGACAATCTTGTGTGGTGGTTGATAATTCTTATTATAATAATGAGGGTTATTTATATATCACTTATTAAAACAAGTGCTCATTACAAAGTGCTTTACAAGGCAGACATAAAAATAATAAAGGATAGAATCCAATGCCAGATATACGCACATTTTCACATAGATTTACAAACAAATATAAATAAATCCCAACGTGGTCTGCAAACTACAAGTAGCCTACAGATCGGATCTAACAGGATGTCACTTTTCCTGTGACTTCTTTGAAGGCTGCTGGAAACGGCTGGAAACTGTCCGCAGCTTCTTGTCTCCGCCTCATTCTGCTGCCGCCTGATCTCGTCTACTTTCCAGGTGAGGTGCAGTTCATCTCGATCAAAACCTATTATTACACGCCTGCATGACAGTGCAGTGTCTTATAGTGACGGTTATCACGTGAGGTTTGTCATGTGTTATGTAGTGACGGAGGTCTAACTTCAGAGTTAGTATATAAAGTGAGAAAGACCATTCTCAGGTACAGGGAGATGGATGGGTCCAACAAACACAGGACTTTCACCCAGAAGATCTGTGTTCGAGACCGATGTTTTATTTTACAAGTTACGTTATGTGTTCCGTACTGACATTATGTTGTTTACGTACGTGTTTTACTTAGTTAATGGACTTATTTTAAGCCCAACCATGATGTTGTCCCTTAACCTAACTAAGTGGTTTTGTTGCCTAATCCTAAGTGAGTTGCTTTGTTGCCCCCTGCTGGTACTGCACGTTAATACAGGCATGTAATATTCACATCACTGCGAGGAAAAATATGACACTGGCACGCTGTCCTTTGGTGGACAGGCGGGTCTATTTCATGCTTTATAGACGACGGCACTATAGATGAATCCAGCGAACGCTTTGTGTGTTCCGCAATCTAGCAGCGCCGCCATTACTGCGGTGGCAAGTCTTAGTGACTCACAGCTGAACTGGTAAGGTTCTTCTCGAATTCCTAGACATCGTTGTCAAAAGTGATGATACATAGAGAGTAAAGGTAAAAGCAGAAAATTGTTCACTTCTTACTTTCAAATGTGCGCGTATTGTAGGGAGACGTCAACGCAGTAATGCCGTCTTGGTTACTTCTAGTATTTCACCAGATTTGTGTGTATATATAACAATTTATAGGAAGTCAAGAAGAGGTGGGAATCGGTCTCCTGATCCACATTAAGCTTCAGATTTTTTAGATGAGATGTACTCATGTGCTCCCGCTCAGCATGTTGGCGGAAATGTTGTCAGGCTCAGTGGTGAGATACTGAGATATGTGCAGATACAATTACTGCAGCCCAGATATTACAAGCCAATACTGCAGTTTGGGAAACACTTGGATAAGCACGAGTGTATGTTTGCCACATCACATTTGTCTTATTTTTGTATCTAATTTTCCTCCCTCAGTACTGCTAATCATCCCGGCTGAAGAATCCACTGTTTCCCCGCCTTCATTTATGCATCTTTTATAATGATGTTCGAGAACCCTAACAGGGTTTTTCCCCATGCTTTCACTCGTTATTGGATTTGAAAAGTCTGCTGCAGGCGGCTCTGTGATTGTGTAGCTGCTGACATTTGTTTTTGTGCTGTGGTGCGTTCAGAGCTGTGGGAACCTCCAACCTCTTGACACTGATGATCAGCAGCCTTTTTATTGGAAGAGAGCACTGAATTCATGTATTCCTTTTCATGTTGTTTGGTTATTGTTTGACTTCTGGGCTTGGTATTACATCAAAGCTTGTAAATGTTGTTCAGCGTCCAAAACTTAAACTGATACTTGACCCAAAATCTATCTTTGGAATATAAAACAGTAAGCTTGAGAAAAGAAAGTAATTTTATTTGTTGTGGAGAACAACGGCTGTGCTCAGCTTCGGTTGAATTGGATTCAAACAGTGACCAGTTTTTACAGTTGAAAATGTATCAAATATCAATTAAAGCCTGCCAAAGCCCTCTTGCAGCATAACTCTCATCCTTCTGTTCATTTGTATGCTCCAAACACTCATGTTTTCACCAAATTATAGCTAGGAATCCATCTGTCACATCAGGGCTGACACATCAGCCGTCTCTTTAATGAAATGTCACCAAACTTAAGGCATCATATGCTTCAAATTAAGTGCTTGTCAGATCATTGAACAGCTCCTGAGACCCCCTTCTCAGATGCTTTTCTAACGTCAGAATTTGGGGGGCTGCATCCAACAAATTTAGGTGTATTCCAAAAGCAACAATCCAACAAGAATGTCCACTTCATGCAGCGAATGGCCAGATGTGCGAAAGTGAGAAGCTATAGGCAGGGGTTGAACTGAAGCTCTCATTTTCTTCACTTTTTGTGTTTTCAAACCGAGAGATATTCCAAAAGTGGGCAGTGTGCAATTCACCATGTCTCTCTCTTCTCAATGATGGCAGTGTCAGGATTAATAAATACAGAGGACTCAAATGCAGACAGACACAGACACACACAATGCAAGCAGGTGGGATGAAGAGGCTGTAGTCAGGAAGAGGCTGACTACTAGAGGCTGTAGTCAGGAGCAGACTTACAAGCTGGCAACAGGATGGCAGGTTGAACAGTCAAAAGAGGCAACAGGTCAAAATATTGGAGCAAGGAGCAGGTGGCTGGATGCAAAGGCAGTGAGCAACACAACAACAAACTGTCAGGAGCAGGTGGAGACGGGTTGGTATAAATACTGTGGGGGGTAATTGGAGAATGAGGAACAGGTGAGCATGTGGATGTAGGCGTCAGGTGACTGGGACTGGCGGGGAAAGTCTGAGGGCATCTGGTGGATGGATGGGGAATGACAATGCATGGGCCTGGAGGAAGTGAGAAGTGGGCTGAAGACAGGGACAGACTGAGTAAAAAAAAATAACTGAGGAAGCTGTTGTATCTTGTTTTCATCTACTTTGTGATGTAGAGCGATGGCAGGCTGTGCATGTACTGTAGATCTGGAGTTGCATCCAGGTAACTTCTATTTCGCCTCATCTCATTACTCAATAGGACAGAGAGCAAAGTGATTCTTGCAGTGGAGATGGCTTTGCTAGATTAAAGGAGACTACTGAGCTTTTTTTCAACTTGTTCAATGTCGTCTTTGCAAGACAAATCATCCCCAGGCATCGGAAACTTCGATGTAGCATCTGGTGTAGCTGCAGAGGCTCCAAAGCTACACTATTAACCCCTTAATGCCCAATTATAAATCCATCTTTAGACACCCACCTCATGCTCTTCCATTGGTCAAAACTGCTCAATCCTTGCTAGGGTTGCCAACTGTCCCATTTAGCTGGTACGCCCCATTTATTGGGCAAAATTGGTTTGTCCAATACGCGGCCTAAATTGTCCCGTATTGACTGCTACTCTGCTCTGATCAGCAACGGCACCAATTCACCCTGAAACCCATTATTTCCAATGGCTTGCATGGTACAACACCGGCTTTTTGCTGCACCAAGCAAAGCTCAGCTCGCGGTGGGCGCAGCGCAAACCATGTTCTGTGTGATAGGCCCATCACAGATCCTAGATCTGATACAACAGCAACAGCAGATCATGTGCTGATCACGTCAGAGAGAGATCACCTGTCATTATATCACAGGTCCCCTTATATGCATCAGTTGTGTATAGCGTACATGCAACAATTCTTGCCAAAAAAAAAGTTTTGTAACGTCTGATGTTGTTCGGACGGTTTGGCACAATATGGATCAACCTGCAAATAAAGATAAACCTGCAAACAAGAGAGACTGTGCAGCTAGAACAAACAATGGAAAGCAAAATAGACGTGGGTTAAGCCCGTCAGCAGTGGCGTCAGCAGTCTGTACTTTATGCCATCTGGAATTGTCAATTGCCCACGAAGGTGAGAATGACCTAACTCAGCAAGATCCCACAGAAATGCACAAAAAGGCCACACTAACTGGAGCAAGAAATATCATTGCAATCAACTTTGGAAAATTACAAAATCACGACACGTGAAGCCTCCCTTGTATGTGCATGATAAGATTAATCAGCTGTCAACTGTCTCCACGGTGCTTTGTTTCATGACTCAAATGTTGTGAAGAAGATGCTGATAGGAAGAGCGAAAGCTGAGATGATTACAATGAATGCTTTAGGGCCAAAGATTGAGGTTTGGGATATTTGCAGTGCAAGTTACTTGACTTTCATGAAGATCGTGATGAAACTACAAATGGAATACGTCAAGCTCTGATTAACTGTCTGGAAAGCATAGCTATATTAGACACATCACAGCATATGCAGCAGATAATGCCAATGTCAACTTTGGAAAACACCACTCTGTTTACTGAGCAGTGCCAGCAATCGCATTGTGAAAGCTAATCACCCAGCTCATATAGCTCATAACACCTGCAAGCACGCCCGCGACCAGCTGTTTCTTGTTTTAAAGGTCTACATCATGTCATGTAAGGACTTCTCTCTTGCTGTGCAAAAGGACAAAGGACGGCTCGAATCAGTCAAGAGCAGCAAAAAATATCCGTGAAAAAGTAGATTTGGTGAGTCATTGTGTCTCTCTTAATCTCTTTTGAAATGTTTTTTTTTGTAAAGGTCCAAATTGTGATTTCTTAGAATAAGAACACACAACACCACACCGAGGATAAACGGTGACAGATAATGGATGGATGGAATATCACACCGCCCTGCAGGCCCGCCCATAAAGGGGGAAGAAGGAGAAAGCTTTCTGGAGCCCAGCCGCTCGGTCAAGCCATAGTCTAAATAGTGTTTTATATTTGAAAATGCATAAAAGGAAATCTGGGGGAGCCAGCTTGAATGGGCCTGATGCAGCTGATAAAATTAATAATATCATTGTTATCTATAATTTACAGGTGCTATGCAGCCATAGCCTAGAGGCTTATGTTTACATTGTAGAGCCAAAACTAATTGTATATTATTGTGAGGACTGGACTAATTACCAGGCAGCAGAGCCAGAGCTCAGTGTTATATTTTGTTATTTTCTACATTTTATTTTTTAAATTAAATGTTTACTTATCTTAAGATTCTGTAGAAAATATTCTATTTAATAAAAAAGTAAAACGTGGGCGGCTGGCCACATGGCCTGAGAAATGTACTGATCTAAACTATTAGCTAGTGTTGGAGTTGGAGTGCATCGTAAGTAGCCCCCATTACTGATTAATTCCCTCTCAGTTTACATGTATGTGTTTAGTAGGAGAAAGACAGCATGCACATGCGTTGATATGAGTAAAGCAGATCTGCGGAGGGCCAATTTCAGGGGCTCAGCCATGGATATACTAAGAGCTAAAATGGCTCGACTGCAGAGTGATAAAGTATCCGGATCTTAAGGCGTCTTTCCGTGCACCGTGGCACGGCACCATTTGTCCCTAATTTGGTAGTGATAAAGTTGCCAACTGTAATCCTTACTCTCTTATTGGCTTTCCTGATGTACGGCTCCTGGGCAAGTCACTTTAACAGTCTCATCCTCAAAAACGACCCCAGACTAAAGACAAATAGTGACCTGATAAAATCTGTGGTTATTACTATTTATGTTCATTAAATGTGCGACTACTGGGACACACAGGAGCCTCCAGATTCAGATACAAATGTATGACATTTTCAGCCCAGGCCTATTCCAGTTTGAGGTCTCCAGTGTTTAACCCATTCACACGTTATGATCGTCTTGACAGTCCAGGTCGCCTGAAAATTGGTACATAAATCATTTACTGTGACCTTGTCTTCATCAGCTGATAGCCTTAAGTGATTAACTCAAGTATGCTACAGTTTAATTTCCCTGCCTCCTTTTTCTCTCTCTCTCTCTCGTGTGAAGCAGAAGCTGGAAAGAGGCTTGGACACTAAACACCACATGCTGTGCAGAGAACTAAAGTCCTAGTTTACACACTCTGGCACGCTTCCCAGGCAAAACACAGCATTTTTTTGCTGCTAATGTTTTCTTGCTCCCGGTGTTCTTTGAGCTCTATTTCTTTTCTGATTAATTCCTCCTTTCCTGATTAAAACATAGTTTCTGATTAATAAGCAGAGGAGATAAGTGAACAACAGCGGATAATTTATCCTTGAAGAAAGCAATATGCTTTAGCCTTTTCCAACAAGCAACTACCTGATCCCAAATAATAATTAGTTTCATATTTTTGGATGAAGCGAATATGAAAGCCCTCCTGTTTCCTATCAAGCCCAATTATTTTAATAGGAAATGACATCAGCTGAGGTCCAAGGTGGGCCAGTAAAGCAACAGAACAATCCTCCTCTGCCCGTTGGCACGCATATGCAACAGCCACTCTATCCCCCTTGTTTCTCGCTCAAACTGAAATAAAGTGTATTTTCTTGCTAGTGTGCACCAACAATGGCCAAAAAACGATTATTGTGGGACTCGCACAGACACAGCTGGATGGTTCTGGGGGGAAAAAAAGAAAACAAATGAGTAGAATTCCCCAGAAAGAAGCCTGTTATTAATTACAAAAAGGGTGAATCGCCTGAGCCTCGGAAAGCAGTGGGATCAAAGAAGAAATGAGGGATGACAAATAACCTGCAGCCCGAGTCTGCTGGAATTCAAGTAGTGAGACGATACGACCAGTGAGAGAGAGGAAAATATATAACATAGACTACACTAGAAAGATAAATGAACAGAAAGATTTATAGAGAGGGATTTTAGACACTTTTATATTGGTTTTATTCATCATCTGCACCCTGACATTAAGAAACATAAACTTTTCATTTAAAAAATGACAATAAATGAATGGAACTGTTGAACTGCGGCGATTTAGATCAGGTTAGCATTTATCTTGCAGTTACAGCATCCAAAGGAGTAATTGCTCACAAGTCTCTCACCCAGCTATTTTCCTCTGAATTTTAATGGCATCGCTGACAAAGGGACAACTGGGGCAGCCTATTTTTCAGTTTGAGTCTGTTATTATTCGCCCCGGTTCAATGTGTCACTAGTGGGCTGTCAATGGAGCTGTCACTTTGACAAGCTCGGGGCTTTTCGTGAATGGAGTGCTGGTTAGAAACAGGAAATAGTGTCTCCCATAACCCCCCTCCTCTCACCACAGAGTTCATTTCTGAACATGTGATCTCCGCTGGCTTTGGGAAGCTTCCCGGCTCCAGACACAGCATGACGTCCAGACCACCATTTACACACTTTTAACCCCAAGCACAGATGGTGATGTCTTTTATTATTTGTCTATTAAGGGGTTTAATCTGAAATATTAGCAAAAAAATGGTACAAAGTGTCATGATTTATAAAAATATTAAGTTCCTATCCTTTGAAGAGACCCGTAATGGGGTTTTTATGTTACCTTTTGTTACACTGATATCTCAGATATGTCAAATCTGGAACAAAGCTCTTCATGTGCAGACTGTTCCAAAACAAAAAAAATGAACATCCGAGGTAAATCAAAGAAATCCGCCAGCGTTGTGACAAGCGATGGAAATCTTTCATCCCGTTTCACCGACTATAGTCACGGTGTCTTTTGAAGCGGAAACACGCAGAATTTAATCCCAGCTCCATTTCTACCTGCTCATGCCACTTCGACATACTTTGGAAGGAGAGTATAAGATGATTGAATTATTGGGATCAAACAGAGTATTTGTCTTGCTGAGTGGCTTCATGTGTCTGACTGGGTTAAGTGGTTGGAATCTCCCAATTTTAGGAGGAATGCTAAACTGGAGTCATGCTGCTTTCACGAGGTTGACAGGAAATTGCATTCATCTATCACTTTTATTCCTTCTCAGATGTCTCGAGGTTTGTAGGGGAGATACAGAAGTGACTGAAGGCACCAATATCACTATGAAAACAATGAGCATGTGCAGGCTTTGTTGAATACAAATCTGCAACACATTATGATCAAATTAATGTGGAATTAATACAAAGTCTCAACACAGATGGGATAATACAAACATTGCATTCCTCTGTGAACTTGACATAATGGAATAATTACATGAATTTGACCTGCGGTTTTATTGTGTTTATTATCTAACAGCTATTTATACCCGGCGGCTACTGAAGCTACTGAAACAATTTGGTAAGAGGAGCTCCATTTTGTTAACCCAACCCCTCCAAATGGCTGTGGATGGATGTTACACAGAACCATCTGAGAAGTCGTCTTGGGAAACTGTTTGGAAAAGGGCAGGCACATTCAAAACATACCTGTGCAGGTGATTGGATGAATCATCTGTCAATTAAACTCTTGCCGAAGCCAGTCAGGAGAAGAAAAACAGGTTTTTCATTGAGAAAAGCCTTCAGTGCCGTTCTTTGCTCTTCTTTCAATGAAGAAATACTTTCCAGTTCTGATATAACAGATGCTATTGCAGTTACGCTAACCTCTTCAGGAGCTGCCACTGTTGCTTAGAACGAACCTCTTCATGTCGCCTCACACTCACCTAAGTCACGCTTGTAGCTGCCAGTAGCTCCTCACGGGATGCTGGATGGTCTGTGCTCTGGCTTGCCAGACACAAACACATTACTTAAAGAATGACAAGATGGATTTTCGTGTGATATGTGATCCCGCGATTCGACATGATCTAGTGACATCGCGAGAATCCAGCTGCTGTGCACAACGCATTCTCACTCCTAACTCGTCACATACCGCCGCTTGGTCAGTGCCCCTCGGTATCGGAGACCAAGAAGGGTACCCCTCTGGCATTACTCTAGGACGGACGAGGTACTGCGTGTCAATATACACTCGTTATGCATAGTGTCTCTTCAATATAAACCTCTATGACTCACGTGACTGACGACACCAACGAGTAACGGGACTAATGACTGACGTGACAGAATAAGTCAATGTTACTTTTAGTTTCACACGGGACACAAACACCGTCTCCTGGTTGAAAGTCTTGTGTTTGTTTGATCCATCCACCACCACTCCCGCTTGCCCTTAGCAGACTCTCACTCTATTAATACTACGTCACTTGCTCCAACCGTTGAATAATGCCGCGGGTGGGTTTACATTGGAGTTAGTTGAAAGCCTGGTTCGTCACATACTGTCACTAAACAGTGCCTCTGTGGGTCGATTTCCAATGCCGATTTGCGATGCCCAATCGACGGTATTTGACGAGTTGGGAGTGAGACCCGGTTGTCGTGCTAGGTAATAATTTTGTGAAACTTTTGATGATAACACTGAATCAAATGGCTCCCTGTGCTTGAATCAACAGTCTGCAGCTTTTTTTTTGCATCTTTTAGCTTCAGGCTCATTGTTCCCTCCATTCATCTTAAAATCACTGATTTTATGTAAAACCACAGTTAGTTTTCCCAACATGACATGAGAGTGGTGGAAACCCAAACCCGGATATTTTTCTCGGAAGTTGGTGGACCGAACTACAGCTATGTCAACACCAGTGAACAATGGGCCTAACGTTCAACAGGTGGAGTCCAATAGGATGCTCATATTACTCTGTGTGTGCTTATTGTCTAAGTATGAAATTGTTTGGCCACAAAAACTCAATACATTTGTTTTAGAAGCCACTTTTAAAATCAATGTGTAACCAAATATGGAACAACCCAAATGTTGAAAACTGCAAGCAGAAGATATTTTTTTTAGGAATGGGAAACCTCCACTCGACTCCTTGTCTCCGCCACATAATCCTCCCCTGGTGGGAAAACCTTTTTGTTGTGCATGAGGAATATATTTTTAGGGCATCATGTTCATTTGTTATGCTCCGAATCTGTAAATACCTGCTGCTGCTTCTTGTTGTTTGAGCAATAAACACTCCGTGACAATTGGGGGCACCTGCGGTTATGTTACCAAAAACCATTTAGGAAACCAGAAAACAGCAGTGACCAATTAAAAGCTGTAAAACAACACCAACAAATGGTGGCTGGGGCGAAGGATGACTGAGGTTTGCCGAGTGAATTAATGTGTGGATTTAGAGACTGCGCTTGGTCATAAATGTCCTGTAACGAGCTCAGTGAGCCATTTAAATTGATTTCATTTGGACAAAAATTGAGATGTTAGCATGTAAATAAAAAACAAATGAAAAGGGAAAGGAAATGGAGATTGTCTTCATATAAAGGCCCTAAGGATGCCAGTCCACCACTTTGGTCCAAGAAAACAGAAATATCTCAACAACCATTGCATAGATTGTCATGAAATTTGGTGCAGATATTCATCTTCTCCAGAGGATGAATCCTACTGACTTTGGTGACCCCCTAACTTTTTATTCAGCACCACCAACTGGCTAAATTTTGTAGTAATCCAGGGAAATACCTCTACATCTACAAGATGGATCGGTACAATAGGCTGACATTCATGGTTCTCAGATGATGTATCCTCCTGGATATGGCAATCACATGACTTTTCTTCTGGTGAAAGCATGAGGTTGACATTTGTGGTTTTCAGTGAAATGTCTCCGCAGCTATTGGACGAAATGCCCCGATATTTGTTCTCCCACAGGATGAATAGCAACAACTTTGTTCGTCCCTTAAAAGGTACAGTGTGTAACATCTGGCAGCATCTGGCAGCATCTAGCGGTGAGATTACAGATTGCAAAATCTCCCATGTGCCAAGCATGTAGGAGAACTACGGTGGCCGACATGAAAACTCGAATGTCCCTATCTAGAGCCAGTTGTTGTAAAAGTGGCGAATGTGTGTGATGGTGTGAGCAAACAAGTGAGCGTGTGGAGCAGAAGAGTTAGTTTAGCTTTGAGAAGATCAAGTGAAGGTACAGTGGAAGTTGCAGTTTGTACAGAAATAAATGCTGCAGCTTCTCAAGACCAACAGATGTTTCCTGTGTCTTGTTTCCTGGCAGAGTGACGTGGGTTAACTCTGGAGTGAGTCACATTATCGACTCCGGCCAAAGCAGGAAAAATTAACACAGTGGTTTGTCCATAGGGCTACTGTAGAAACATGGCGGCCGGCTATGTGAAGAGGATCTGCTCCGTATGTAGATATAAACGGCTTATTCTAAGGGAACAAAAACACGATTCATATTTTCAGGTGATTCTACACTAAAGAAAACATATTAATATTATATTCCATTTCTGCCAAGAGATCCCCCTAAATATTAAACACTGGTCCTTTAACTTTTCATCTAGCAGCATCATCGGGAACAGCAACATCTCAACATCTACTTGTACAGACATTCACGGTCCCCAGATGATGTATCCTAATAATGTGGGTGATCCCCTGACATTTCCTCCAGTGCTATATTGATATTTTGCCTTTTTATTGAAATACCTCAACAACTATCGGATGGATTGCTATGACATTTGAAAGAAGCATTTATTGTCCCCAGAGGATGAACTGTAATAACTTTTATCTCAACCTTTTGTCATCATCAGGTCCGAATTTCATTCTATCCAGTCTGGTTTATGACCAAATACCTGCAAAGCTAATGCCATTCCCATCAGCCTCAGCTCTACTTTCTGTTTAAGTGCTAATCAGCATATGTTAGTATGCTAACGTGCTAAACTAAGATGGTTTACCTCAGAGCATTTTACCTGTATCAACCTGCCAAAATGAGTTTATGCAGAAACCACAATAAAGTATGTCGTTTTTCAATTTGACAGAATGTCACCGTCGGGTTAATGGATTTTTATAAGGTGTCCCTGTGGAGCTTTGAAGTGTATGCATATAATCAAATCTTGAAGAGGAAAGGAATGAGGAAATTGCATTAGATTTTAGACGTGCAGCACAGTATAACGTCTCCTTACATTGACCAATGATTTGCAATGGCAGCTTTCTTGCTGAATGCTTTTCTGTTCTTGTAGATAACATAAGTATTGCATTTGCCTGCAGAGGTACAGATTGGTGGTTATCCCGAGCATGATTCGTGGATGGATGACGTCACGGCTCCGGACTACAGGACTTCTTCACGCTGATGTCATCAAAACAAGACAGCTGCTGCGACAACCCCGATGTGCTCTCTTTGACGTCTGTAAAGCGCCGAGGAGGATACCAGACCCCAAATCCCCACAGCATCATAGATTAAAAAACACATATCCACGTCTATGGACAACAAAGCTTTTCATTTCACAACACTTATTGTTCTTACACTTCTGTCCCTTGGTAATAGTCGCTAGGGCACAATTCAATCAAAAGAAACCACTCATATAATTCATTTTTCTTTTAATTTGAATCACACCCTTCAGTCGTTCTCAAGGGGGAGCCATCTGTTCCCAAAATTTTTCTCTGTGTAAGTGAAACGCAGAACAAAAGGCGTCGTGCAGCTCTTTCTTTATAGTTGCTCAATCCGCTGACACAAAAATTGCAGCATTATGTCGGATTAAGAAAAAAGCTTGAGGTTAAAGCCTACTCATCATCCGTGGTTGAGGTTATGCCGCCAGATGTTTTTAAGTCTGCGCCGTTTCGAGGGAGCACATCGCTCTGGAGTTATGTCCAATAAATATCAGACGCAGATTCCCTCTGTGAGGCCCGTTTTACACCGTCTTCGCTGTCGGTGAGTACGTAGTCTCAGAGAATTAGCCAACATGGGCCAAATTGTTTCCATATCCAGGAACACAGTGGATTGGGTCTCACAAGCCTCCGCTGTATCTCAGGAAGATGTAATTCTAGAGGCATTGTAATGGATTGGGCTGTCTACTTTTTTGTAGTGTCTTTTCAACATCCACCTCAGCGGGCAATACAGCATGTCTACACCATGAGCCACTCTCTGAAGCAACCGCGGTGAGATGAGCCTGTTGTTGACCCCTTTTGTCCTCCTTAAAATCTGGGCCAGAACAACAGCACACTGTGCTCCATGCAGGGCTCTGAAGCTGCACTAAGAAAGCTCCTTTTGGTTAATCAAAACTTTATCTCTGCAGCGCCGACGATGTCAAACAACATCCTCCTCCAACACAGCCGGTCTCATTCATAATTAAAGCATCATCATCAGATATTAATAATTAAGAATTAATCAATTTAATGTTTAATTTCTAACTGCTAAATATATTGTATCAGCAAATGGAGGCAAGTGCTTCCAAACGTTTGTAAATTTTACTGCAACTTATAAAATGTTATCACAAAAAAGTGAATAGTTGTATAACCTGAGGTTTGCACCACGGGAAAGCAACGTCGAAGTGGGCCGGTACTCACCGGTACACAGTACCGGCACTTCTTCATTTTACTCCTACCGACACACAAGCCGCTTCCTACTCTTCGCTGCCGTCTCCTATCAGGTTCTCTGGGAGATTCATAATGGCGATTCATGACGGCACAGCGCCAGGGTATTTGCGCCGTGCCTCATAGCCCATATGAACATAAAAACAATGTGGAGAACATCTGGACGAGCCGACACACGGCACGAGGGAGAGAGAGTTCGAGTGAGGGTGCTGTAATTTATCAATACAATGTTCATTTCGTAAAATAATTTGTGAATTGTTCGTCATACCATTTTTTAATTGTGAACAAATATAATTAATGAAACATTATTTAAAAGTTTCCAGATTAATCAAATGTTCAGACGAAGGCGGTGATATGTGTAAATAATAAGATAATCATTTAACTATAATAATGGTCCAAAATGATGTCAAATTGTATCGTTTTAAGTAAAGAAAAAACTTAAAATGTTCTAGTGGGGAGGACCTCCAAACCAAATATCTCCTAGTACCTTTTATTCACTGTCGAAATTCAGAATGTGTCTCTTTATCCTGCTGTATCCAGCTACTATAGGCTACTATAGGCTACAAATAACACAGTAAAGCACCTTAACCCTATAATGTTCCAGTTTGAATATCATTTGAGTATAACAGGCCTACTATAGAAGATGCATAGCCCAAGTATAATAATATAGCAATGAAACCACAGCTGATTTTGACTGACACAGTATAACATGCTTAAAGAAAAAAATGAATGAATAAGTTGCCAGAGATCGCCGATAACGGCCGATACACACGCCAACATGCAAATAAGAGAGTTCTGGCACAAATATATTTTTCCACCTCAAGCACTGCAGGAAAGAATAACGCATAGTGGGAGTGATTTTTTCACAAATGCATGGTGAGCTTTATGAACTATTTTATGCTAAATGCAGTTCAGTGCAGGTATGAGAGCGAACAGCCGTCTGCAGAGGTTAGAGATCAGGTTTGTGATTGGAGAGTCACCAGTTCCCGGACCGACTGGGAAAATGTGGTTAGGGGAAAATAAATTAATAATGCTTCCCGCTCCCTCGACAAGCAGCGTCCTCATAAGAGCTTCATCAGAAAGCAGACTGTGGCCGTGCTGGGAAGCAGTGGAAGTGGGTTGAATGAGTGAAGAGGGGCGACGCTGTGCTCAGCCGACGTTCCCCGGATAAATTAACGCTCGAAACAAACTCGGAGAGATGTTCTCTGAGATTACGTTGCACCTATCAGGAAAATGTGATACAGCTCCCACAGTGGATTGTGGCATAAGACCGAAAATAGCGCTGATGTGAAACAGACCAGCTCTCAGTCCATGCCTGACGGCGGTTTGTCAGATTGACTTTTAAAGATATAAAGAATTTAAAATCTGCTTAGTTCTACATCTGCTTGCTGTGATGCAAAAAATAAATCAAACTTGTTGACAGCACCACTAAGTTTTGATTTAGATTATCGCAGATGTGCCTCTTTGGTGAGTGACTTTCCCATAAGGCTTTGCAATCTGTATGCAAAAGGGTGTTTTTTTTTTTCATTTTCCCTCCGCTGATAAATGAACAAGCCTCTCTGTTGTCAGCTCCTATTTGTCAGGTGAGGGGTAACCTACCAGGCCTCCTGCATGTAAAAATGGAGCACATGTGTGCACGTTACGTGATTCATAAGAGAGTTTAACTCATCTATTAGGTCTCCGATGACACATTCGTCTGATCGAGGAGGAAGGATTCAACAGGAAAGCAGCGGCAGTGTTTAAGCACATTAGCTCCTGTTTGTGTGATAACGGCTGAGACGCAGTCGGCTCTACAAGCGCTGTCACATTTCTCTGCTTATACGTTCGCAGATATCGAAGTGGAGCGGCGCGCTGCGTGTTACCGTGTTGCTGCAGATAAGGCTTCAGGAAAATGCTGTGTTCATCACTTTGAGTGAAATAAGATGGTGTCTCGCTGTCGCCCTGCCGGCAAGTGCAGATCTCATCAAAGCAAAAAAAAAAAAAGAAAAAAGGGGGGCCGTCTGGAAAAAGGATCTTGGTGCAAATGTCACCTCTTCTTTTTGTCTCACCTCGACGTTGGCGGCAGCCTCGTTGAGGCTCTCTGTAAACTCAACTTGGTGTTTTGTCCCAGTGAGTTTCTACTTCTCTTGTTCTTTCTCTCCTCGCTTGTTCTGATGATGAGCGTGAAGAAGCAGGGCTCCTCTTTTCAGCCCAGTGTTTTGTACTAATGATACTCCACAGACTTGATAAGTCAGACACTGCTGCTTCCCCGAGATTCACAACAAAAAAGATCTTTGTCTTCAACTATACTATCTTTAGTGTCCTTGTTCCCAGGCTGTATAGAGTCTACATCATATTTTGTCCTATTTTATTTAATTGTAATCTCTATCTTGTTTCCTGCAGCTGAAACCAAGTGAGAACTGTTTTGATGTTTTGTAGGTGAAAAGAGGCTGAAAGTGGGAAAACGTTTGGTTGAAATGTGAAAGCTTTTCACCTGCAAATCACCATAACTGTGTTCGCAGGGAGCCACATGAATGCATACATCATAAAATGATTCATGGAGGAATCTTCTCTAAAATACCCTAAAGCACAGCGTGAAACAGCGGCTGGACAAGATGTGCTTTGTATTTCTGGGTCTATTTAGTTGTTTGAGAGAGTATTTTTCTTACTCCCGTGGATTCATTTGCAAATGAAAGACGAGGACAGTATTTCCAGTACAACTGCAGCTATTACTGGTGTCATTCTAAAATGGAAAAAAACTGATTTTTGGTTTTTACTTGCCATTTGCTCTGTCCTAAAAATGGTTGAAATTGAATTGCTAATGAAAAATACAAAGCTATAACATATCTTAATATGTTACTCCATCCATTTTTCTTCCGCTTATGCGGGGCCGGGTCAAGGGAGCAGCAGGCTTAGCAGAGAATACCAGACATCCCTCTCCCCAGCAACGTTTTCCAGCTCTTCCTGGGGGACTCCGACAAGACAAGATAGGCTAGACGAGATATATAATCTCTCCAGCGTGTTCTGGGTCTACCCCACAGGCCTCTTACCAGTTGGCTATGCCCGGAAAACCTCTAAAGGGAAGCATCCATCAGGAGGCATCCTGATCAGATGCCCGAACCTCCTCAGCTGGCCTCTTTCGATGCGAAGAAGCAGCGGCTCTACTCCGAGCTTCCTCCGGATGTCTGAGCTCCTCACCCTATCCCTAAGGCTGAGCCCGGACACCCTACGAAGGAAACTCATTTCAGCCGCTTGTATCTGCGATCTCATTCTTTCGGTCACGACCCAAAGCTCATGACCACAGGTGAGGGTTGGAACGTAGATGGACTTACCTTGAACTCCGTCGTGTGTCAGGTCAGGGGGTTGTCACAGATACATTCACTCCTGTTCTGTACTGAAGGACACTGCCGACATACTTGTACTTTGATAACAAAATCTGTATGTAGCTGTTATTGATTACAAACTGCTCTACATAAACTACATATAAAAGAAATGCAACTAACACAGATATAGTCTGTATTATCTTAAAGGACCATTACGCCCTATAAAATACAGTTTTCAGATGCCAAAAACTGATTGCAGCGCCTACATTATGATTGAAAGTTTTTTCTGACTCAGAATGGTTTGATTTCATTCATGAAGATTATATCTGACAAATTATAGCCCAGTCCTTTTTACCTGCTGAAATTCCTTTAAAGGGACCATTACAACTCATAGTTTTCACCTGCCAAAAACAGATTGCAGCTCCTACCTTGTGACTGCTGAAGTTGTTTTTTTTTGCCTCAGATTGGTTTGATTTCATTCATGAGGATTATATCTGACAGTTTATAGCCCACTCAGTCCTTTTTACCGTGTGTTTTACAGTGTGTAGTGTGTATCTAGTGGTGTGGTTGCAGAAGCGTGTCAGAGAACTAATGAGGCCTTCAGGTAACATAAAAACGTGGAAGTCCCTCTCCAGAGTCAGTGTTTGGTTTGTCCGTTCTGGGCTACTGTAGAAACATGGCGGTGCAACATGGCGGACTCGGTGAAGAGGACCCACTCCCTATGTAGATATGAAGGGCTCATTCTAAGCTAACGAAAACACAACGATTCTTAGTATCATGTAATGACTAGTTGAAGCGGACCCAGATGCAGACACAGGAAGCAGATGGAAAAATTAACAAAAAGCTTTATTGCCAAAAATGTGCAGAGGAATTGATCAAGGCAAGAAATGGGGGTGGGGGTTAAAGCTGAGCAGGCAGGCAGGCAGGGCACCTACATGTTAGTGACAGAATCAAAAACACAAGCAGAACTAGTAACAAGACTTGGAGCAAGAGAGGCCGGGGGAGTCTACCACTTGGGTTGAATCAACGAACTGGCAACGAGTGTCTGAGATGTCCGGGTATAAGTAGTGTGCTGATCATCTGATTGCTGCCAGCTGTGTGATTGGTGTCAGGTGGATTGACTGCGTCATCTAGCGCGGGAATCTGCTGGTGGGAGGAGAGCACACACACACACACACACACACACACACCCTAGCATACACGCTCACACAAGACAAAAAGGGGAACTGAAAAACAGGGAAAAAGGTAACAGACACACTAGGAAACTGGAGGCTTATGGCTGTGAGCATGACATACCATACACTAAAGTAAACATAGTTATGAGTATTATATTCCATTTCTGCTAATAGATCCCCCGAAATGTGACACACAGTTCCTTTAAAGTCAGTCCTGTTAATCCTGTATCTTTTAGTGACTTGTTTTCTATATAGGGCTAGCAAAATAGGTATAATAATTTATTTCCTCAACATTTTAATGGTGTTTTTTTTTATTATGCCACTAACGTTAACAACTACAGATGATAATAAAGAAGAGAAACGACATTTTGATTTTGGGACGGTTTACATTCGCTTTGGGGCGGTTAAAACTCGACTCAGTGCACTTTTCTAGATCAGCGCTAACCACAAACTTCAGGTTTTATTGAGAAATTTTAATGAACTTGCTGCTAATTTGTTCTCGCCTTCATTATGCTGTTGTTTCGCTGGTAATTTGCTTGTTGAGTCTGGAGTGGTTTGCCTGAATTGTGCTGAGTCGGTTCTTGGCAGGTTGTGGTGTTGACGGAGCCAGCGGAGAACAACTTTCCTCCACTGAAGCTGATGGTGGTGAGAGCTCGGTATAATGCTCCTCTTAGTTAACAATAATGAAATATCCCATCATAATTATGTTATTATTCTAATCTTCCAGCCTCTTCAGCCTCCAATCATACTATTCAGAGCCTAAAATCTCTGCTTGAACACACAAGGTCGATTTTGTTCGCTTAACAACATCCATATGGCACCAATTTTTGTTAATATCTTACTAAAGCCAACTTGTTCTTTTTTTGTTATTATGTTAAGCCCTACATTATACAACATACGCAACAAGCAATGAAACATTTGCGTGCACTCACATGGCTGCACCGTCCTTTGGCTTTCTTTCTTGTGTTCCTTCCACTTTGCTTTAATGTTTCTAATTAAAACTATTCGAATAAAATAGCTGTATACATGTTCCACCATGAATGGTGCAGCCACCCTCACAAATATGTATTAACAAATACATAAACATGTTTTTACATGCTAGAGGGATGAAAGCGTTGCAGCAAAACAACACAAGCGGTTGCATTCGTGTGGGTGTAGTGCTACAGGCTACAAGGAAAGAAGATGAAAAACATACCTGCGAGACCACTTTCAGGATCAAACAGCAAGAGACGCACAGCAAATTGTTCGAGTCTGTAACTCTGGTACACGGAGGCAAGGATTCTTTTCTCCCAGGAGGAGCAGCAAATTAACACCAGCACAAGTTATTACCGTGGATGTTCCTCTTGTGATTCACCACTTTGTGTTTTTTTGTCTGTCAGGACCCTAAAAAATTGTGCATGCTTTTTTTTTCGTGTTGTTTAAAAAAGTTTAGAAAATAGAAAAACAAAATCAGCAGCAGAAACATTTCATGCAGCTAAAATCATCTTGGTAACACTTCGTTTTACAGGTCCACAAATTTCATGGTAATGAGGTGATAATTAGCAAGTAACCTATTTGAAATCTCTTTGGAATTACTGCCAAATTACCCCAATATTTACCTCAAAATGTATCAAAAATGACTTTATTATAAACATTTTTTAATAATTACATTCCGCTATTTCCCAATATCTGGTAATTTATTTAAAACATTTCCAGGAAAAGAATACAAAGTTAAAGCTGAAGTAGGTGAGACTGGAGCAAATATGATTAAAAAAAGTTATTTTTATAAAACGGTCGCTATATCCTGACAGTAGTACATGAAACAGGTAACCTGAAAAAATCATGTGCCTCTGTGTCCTCCGGTGCTCCTGACGGCATCAGCAAGATTTCACAGACCGGAGAGAAACGAGCAGTAAGAGCTGATCTGAGGTCTGCTGTCCAGCTGCCGTCTATGAGAGCCGGCTGTCAATCACTAACGAACTCCGACCAAACGGTCGAACTAGGCAACGCTGATCAAATATGAATCAATATTCTGTTACGTTGATGCCTATTTCTCTCCTCAAATGTTTTCAGATCATCTTGTAGTGTACTGTTTAGCTGTAAAATGAGAAAGTTTGTGACGCCGCCACCATTGTGAAATCTGATGAAGGAATGCCAGGTTCTGGTCACATGACTGGAGCACAGCCAATAGGAACACTCTCTCAATGAAATGACCTGTGATTGGTCAGTCTCCCGTCACGGGCTAGATTTTCTAAAGCCTGAAAACAGAGCCATGAGGAGGAGCAGAAGTCTAGTTTTCTCTCAGAACACTTGAATTACAATATGCTGAAAGGTTATTATGGAATCTTTGCCCAATGATGCCAAAAATATATACTGCCTACTGCCACTTTAAGGTTAAAATAATAACGTAACATAACCGTAATAACTAGCGTAAAAAAATAACAAACGTCCTTAGCAACTTTTCACATTACGTAACAAGCGTAAAGTCAACTTTTACTTTTGGTTTTACACACCAGTGGTCTCCTGGGTGTCAACATTTTTTCTGGTGACTGGGTTGCTTTACTAGTCCTCTGTCATGGTGTATATCATTTTATTGTGTTGTATCATGATAGTTCTGGAAATTCAATCAATGTCATTTGATAGATAAAATAAGCAGTTTGTGTCTACTTTTGGCTAAAAAAAAGGTATTTCCTGACATTGATGTAAAACTAGTGTATATCCAATATTCCCATAAAATAGACCTGCTCATAGAGTTGGGAAGCGGGATGAACTTTTCCAGGCGCTGCTGGTTCTGCCAGTAAAAGTCCCATTTTTTTTTCATTTTTCCCATATGCTACGTGACTCACAGTTGAAGCACTTACTGTATGACTTAGATGGATATGGAAATCTTCCAGTTGAATCACCAGAGCAAGATTAAAAACTGTTTTAGAAAATATCTGGTTCTTTCATAAGAAGGCAAAGACACAAACGAGTTAACTACGACTCCCAAGATGCATTTTGGTAACTGCAACATGTCACGGCTGGTGGATGCTAAAGATTACAGTGTTGAGAACACTGACAGTACAATCTACAGTTTAAGATTTGGTGTCCATTTTTGGATTAATTTGGCAACTATGTCCATGTGTTTCAATTCAACAATGAAGAATTTTGATTTCACTGACGTCTCTGACTGGCTGCTTCTCCGTGGCAACAGCTGCCAAGGCTCAGGGGTATTGTAGTATTTAGGTCCATCTGCTGTGCCAAAATATTTTAAATAATTAAAAGTGGTGGTCATCATGGCATAAACTTACACAATTTATTGGTTTTATGAGTCCTGTTTTTCCTATGTAACATTTAGGACATCATTTAGAGAAAACTTTGAAATGGGAACACAGAGTGGGGGAAAACTCTGATGTCCACAATTCTGTAAAATCTTAAATTATACTTCCTGCAACCATGTGGCCACGAGCGACTGTACACCTTTACTGTATGCACCGACCAAGCTGTCTCCTACAAAAGTACGTTCCCATACAACTAAACATCATTCTCTCCTGGATTAAGGTCACAGTTTTCAACAAACTCAAGGCTTTCATCCAGGAGACTGCTGTTTGTGTCCAGTGTTCACAACGTTCAGTGTAATTTTCACTGTACAAACATAGTCATTTTAAGCCCAACCATGTTTTTTTCCCTAAACCTAACTATAGCAATTTGTTGCCTAATCCTAAAGTGACACCAAGGGGTGTGACAAAGCAGCTGAGATGAGAACGTGTTGGAACAGCGGTCTCCCAGATAAAAGTCCTGTGTTTGTTTGACCCTAGAAATCCACCCATCCTCCTCCCTACGTGGACTTCCACAGACTATAATTAGAAACGTATTTGTGAAACGCCAAAAACAAACGTTATCCGAGAGCAAAACATGTATGCGATTGACAATGTAATTGTTAGGCGATTATACGTTGACACCGACATACATGTGTGCAGACATAAAGCGGTCTAGCAAACGTCTATCATCTCATATCGTCATGTTGCCCAGACTTGGTGTTTACCGTTCATATTTTTATTTAAATTCTAATCAGTGTTCCTGTTTCCATCAGTTGACGATTTAGCTTTTCTTGGGCTCTGAACAAAAATCGGTTTGTTGACTCTGCCTGTTGAGGTTTAACCAACCAATATGATTATTTCTGCTCCCAATGCAGCTGTGTTTGTATAACGAAAACTCCAATCTGTGTCTGAGATATTGTGCGTGACGAGGGAATGAAAAACAAATGAATGAAAGAAAGAAGGCTGATTTATTGTCACCCCCCTGATTTTAAATATTTAGTTCCCAATAAAATGAAACTACGGAAAGAACAGAGATTAAACGACTAGGGAAGTTTGGTCACATCATGGCATTAGCATGGCTTTGACTGCAGTCGGGGGAAGACATGAAAAACAATTTCTTTGTTTTGAACCTCTGGCATAATATTAATTAAACTGGAACGTGAATAAATAAATGCGTTTCCTTCGTCTGTGATTCCTTCAGAGAGTCAGTTTGCTCAGCTGTCACTCAGACATCACGCGTTGATCCCCCACTTCTTCAGATGGGACATCTTCCACTCCGGCTGTACGGGGTTCAGGGCGGAAAATGAAGAGTGCTGATCCCTCACAACGTGCATCGCTCTGGGTAACCTTGAGAGTGACTGCTGCTGGACGGTGGGGGTGCAGGTAGCTCGGGGTGGAGGAGGTTTCCATTTGTCTTGCGGTGCAGTGGCAGTGGCGGGATTTATTGGGCTTTGGGTGTCATCCTGTGACAAGGTGCACATTCTTTCCGTGCGTTATGGGCCCAGATGAAAGTAGTCGGTAGCTCCCTGTAAATAACCTCGAGGTTATGTCTTTTATGGAGTTATACATTGTGTTAAATTTATGATTGAAGCCCTATGGAAGAAAATATAAAAGAATATATGAGTGGAGTTCCCAGTGAAGCGTGAACAGAGGGGGAGGAAATGCATTCTGCCTGCTTTACCGGTGATAATGTGAAAACAATGATGCCACGGCAAATGTTTGGTACAAACAACTACAAAAGAGACCGGCAGGTATCAGGGGGACAGTGTTTTCATAATCCTACACAAAATACTTTATGTTCTTTATTTGTAAATTATGCAGAAACATATTTGTTGTTCTGTAAAAACAATAATTAAGGGATGTAAAATATTCCCAAAACCGAGAGTATATCCACTCGTCTCAGGCCAAATTCAAAATTTTATCGAGGACGATATTGATTATTAACTTGTAGTTTGAGGGATAAATCATTTCTGCACATTAGTTGCTCAGTTCTGTGCTTACATAAACAATTACTCCCGCAACCCAATCTCAAAGGAAGGCGTATAAATAGCATGATGTTGTGTGTCATGATAATGCATTTAGGCTTTTCACGTGTGATTTAACGCCACATCGTTACAGTGAAATGGTTGCGGTTAGGTTTAGGCAACAGAACCACTTAGTTGGGTTTAGCAAAAACATCATGGTTGGGCTTAAATTGAGTATGTAAACTAAGTAAAGTATGTACGTAAACAACATAACGCAAGGGCAGAATACATGTCACTAATGTCACCAACGTCACCAACGTCACTTCAAAATAACTCAACAAGACTTTGGGACTCGAACATCAGCCTCCTGGTTGAAAGTTCTGTTTGTTTGACCGATCCAGCTTCTCGCCTGCCATAAGCAGTCTTTCTCTGTGTCATTTATACGCCATTTGGTGAGACCAGGCTGACTGACCAGAACAAACAAACACACTGCTTTTATCCAGGAGGCCGCTGTTTGTTTCCCGTGCGTTAAGTGTCACTTTCACGTTACAATCAGCTGTTCGTTAAAGTCCCGTGTTCACAGCGTTTATTTTCATTTTCACTTGTACAAACGTAGCAGTTTCAAGCCCAACCATGTAGTTTTTTCCGCACACTTTAACAGCCTACTCTATCAAAAAGTAAGCACAACTACAAGACAAGTATACTTAGACTTTTCTGTATACTTGTCAGTATAAGCCAAGTATACTTATACTTTTCTGTTTACTTATGTATACTTTTCTTAGGTATATCTCGATCAAAGTCAGTATAAGCCAAGTATACTTAGACTTTTCTGTATACTTCTGTATACTGTTGATAAGGATATCTCTGATAAGTACATAAAAAGTACATTGACAGTATACTCTCTATAAAAGAAGTGTACGAATAGCACACTTGAACCAACTTCTTTTTGGTAAGGGTAAACCTAAGTGGTTTTATTGCCTAATCCTAAACAAGTGTTTAATTCACAACATTAAACACGTGTTTACTGTGACCGAAAAGTGACGCCGAGGGGTCTGACAAAGTGTCAGTATGTGACAAGTTAGGACGAGAACGTGTTGGACTGACACGTCCTGGATTCAGCAGCAAAGTCTAAATTTCACAATGAACAAGCGGTAATACAGACTCCCGCTGGTCGTAAATAAAATAAACACACTCGACAATGAGACCTGGGTCCATTCAGTACAATGCACTGATGAGATCTGTTACACGTGTCCTTTTGTGTCGTGAAGTGAATGACTCATTAAGCAGAGAGGTCTCGTCGAGTCGTCAGCCGTAGTGCCGACCTGCTGCATTCATTTCCTGCAGCTCCTCTTCTCTCCTCTCAGCTCGCTAATCCAGTGATGCTGGAAAATACAGCAAACATTTTCTCAGATGGTTTACAAAGGCAGCCTTTGTTGACCAGCCAAGAACATTTTGGATCGGATCACAAATGCATTTTAAGCACGGCGAGTGAATGTATGACATGCTTGTATAGGCAGTGAATGCTCACTCGGGCCGCTGCATTCCTGATGTCGGGGAAATTCTTGGTTCTTGAAAAAACTAATGAAGACAGATTTGATAGGAAAATTGATCTTTTAAAGCCTGGGATCGGCACCACTCGTGAGGGGAAAAATATCCACTGGGTTTTGTTCTGCTGTGAAGATTTCCACATTGAAAAATGGAACACTTACTCCGAGAAAATAATCCTGTGACTAACTTTAATTTATAGGCAACCTAAGACCTTTACTCACTTATTATTAATAGGGTAGACAATGTTCTCATCGTGTTTCTAATGCTGCTTATAATTAGTTTCTAATACTTCTCCTGCTAATAATGAACAGCTATGTCTCTCCAGTATGTGAAAGTGATTATTCTTACACTTAAACAACTGGAAAAGAACACTGAATAGATGAATTAAAAAGATAAAGATAATGAAAAAAAAACAAACATTAATTAGAATGAAATATTTACATAATAATGAAGTTTATAGGGGTGTAAAAGATTGTGGTGTGTTTATTCAACCCCGCTCTTACTCCCGACTTATCAAATACCACCATTTGGTAATGCCGGACTCACACTACACGAGAATCAGGCCCATTTTTGGGCCTGATTCCCCCTCCAAACAATCGTCAGCAAAGCCCAGATTTTTTGATGGTTCTAAAAGATTGTCTTTCCAGATATTGCTGTGGTGTGAGGTATGTTAAGAGTGATTTTTACATGATTGGCTCGGAAGTCCATCCTGGCCTCTGAAATCGTAAATATTAAACATGTTCAATATTTATTTATCAGATATCTTGTTGTGTGTGGGGAACCCAGAGGACAGCCGATGAAGCAGTCAAGTGGGATAGAACGATAGTCAATTGAGAACCAAATTGACTCCAGAAGGAAAGACAACCACAGCCGTCACGGTGGCTGTGGCTAATGCATGAGCTAATGCTAAACGTGAAGCATAAAGTAGTAGTGAGATGGAGCTCAGAAATGGAGGACCAACTTGTTGATTTGTGGGAACAACGCGAGTGTTTATTTAACGCGTCTCCATGACTTCATCCATCGTTCGTGAATTTTCAGTACAACGTAGTACAAAAACTAACATCGCTAATTCTTCCTGCTCGTTGTCCGCCATGTTTGTTTACACTAAAGTCACGTTTGATCACGAGAGATATTGGGAGGTTTCTGTTTTTTTTCTTGTTGTTGATGAAGGAATCTGTTGTGTGTGGTGTGCTCTGTGCCTATTGTCAGCCCCGTGAGTCAGTGAAGTTAACGTCTTTCAAAATGTCTTTTTAAAGACAACCAGGAGACCGATGTTCGTGTCCTGTGAGAAACTAAAAGTAACTTTGACTTATTTTGTCACGTCAGTCGTCGACAGTTTCCTAACCCTACCTAAGTGGTTGTGTTCCCTAAACCTTGATTTATTGGTCGTTATGAACAACAAGAAAACATAAAAAGGGTATAAACTGTCTTTTAACGAGACGCCTCCTGACAACACATCCAACCGAGCAACCAAACAAACGAGCTGAATTTCAAGATTTCGAGCTGCTGCTTCGGCACAACGTTTTGATCCGGATGGAAGCACAGTCAAACAGTAAGTGCAGCAAAGTCAAGTCTTGGTTTGTCTCAGCTGAGCCTCCATAATGACCTCAACACACACTCAGCAGCAGCACCAAGCATGCATCTGGAGATTTTAGGGAGAAACTTCCAACTGAGTTTTCTGAGACGGTGATGCAAATCAGATCCGCATTGACCCGACATCCTGGAGGCTCAGTTGAGCCGCTCGGGCTGCAATCGATACGACCGCACCAGATCGGCTTTAGGGCCACGGGCCTGTGTGTTACTCTCTCTGATTTATTCCCAGAGAAACGGCCCGTTCCTGGCAGGTTTAATTAAGCTCTGAGACGGCCAACAACAACAGCAGAGAGAGTCCCGGTCAGGAGATCAAGTAGGATAAAGTGCAGCCTCGTGGACAATACTTTGACGTTTTAGTCATCGGCCCTGACTCGACAATGTCACCACGACAGTTTGTCGAGCGCTCGTAAAGCCGTCTCCGGTGCGTAGCTAATCACATTCCACCGCTAATTCCTCCTCGACTTTCAAGATAACAAGAGTCAGATGATTGGCCACGCGGCCCGGCCAGTAATATTTCATCATATACAGTGACAGCAGATATCTCAGCCAATTCGATAAGTATTTACGCCTGCACTTTGTCTCAATTAATGTAACGGTATGTGTCGATGTTTGTAATCGTATTCTGTTTGCATCACCAAGGGTTACGGAGGGCAGGCCGTGCTGCAGCAACAACAGTTTACTCTTTCTGTGCCTTGTAAAAACAGATGTTTAGATAGTCGCCATCTCTTGCACACGTTGCCGCTTCAACTGATTTAATGCCCGGCGATGGCTTTTAAGGAGGACCGCATGGAGGACGAGGAGGAGGGGGTCGTCGGGAACACATCAGTATCCAATTAGACACTGTTAAAACTGGGAACCTTGTGTGTAGCGTTTGGCAGAGTAAGAGGTTGCTCTCGTGTCAAAAGGGGGAGTGGAGAGAGAGAATAATCCCCGCTGTAGGTTTGGGGAGTGACAGCCGCTGGCGGTCGAAGTGCAGACGAACTAAATTCATTTTGGACGCCTGTTGTCTTAGATCACATCATTCCAGCGTCCAGCAGACATCACCATGTTTTCACAGAAACTGCAGAACTCTTGTTTTGACTTTCCTTTCTCGACACAGAGTGACTTCATAGCCGAAGGCCTGCACTTGAGCCGGCTCTTCATTACAGCCCTGCATGTCCGTATTATGTCTAAGCACATTGGGAAGGAGTAAAATGCTCTAAGATTACCCGAGATAAAAACACCAGAGCTGACATTTAGATCTCAGCTCCATTGAGCTCAGAAAGCTTTTCCCTTTTAATAATCTTTAAACTTTGATGCCTCTTTTGTCTAAGCACTTTGGTTAATCTCGTCTTTTTTCTCTTTGAGCGGCGGTAAACATTTATCTGTGGCAAACTTGTCTTTTAGTCGAGTGATGAGCTTTTGACACCAATTTGTGTTCGTTAGACTGCAGCAATTCTCCCTCCCCCTGAGATCAATACCTCGGCTCGTCTCTTTCTGCCGGTTCGGCTTTACAAGCTGTAAAGACAGATAAAGTGGAAAGAAAGAGGGGAGAGCGAGATTGAAAAGAGAGAGGGAAACTGAGGTGGAGGGAATCACAACAGCCAAGCTGCAGAGTAAATCTGGAATTGGTTTTATTGCTAGAGCATGACTTCCCTGATGTTTTCTGCTTGGCCAGTATGATGTTTTCAGATCAAGGTTAGCGGGCTCTTCGCACTATTGTAATTCAATAAAATAAATGTTACTGACAAATGTTTCTGAAGCCTACCGCTTTATCTTTGAATTTAACCACTTTCATATTAAAACACTCAAAATGTTCAGTGTTTTGGGTCAAAAATCATCACTGAGACTCGACAGCTCTTCTTTGAAAGTCAGACTAATCGAATTTCTTTAAAGATTAGCAGCTTGTCGAGGCAGGGCGACCCATATATTGTATGCTAAGGAGTCTCTGGAACAGATTAGGCCTTTAAATTAAGGATTCACTTACAACACATTCAGTATAATTGAAGTCTCCCACAGTCTGATAAACGCATCCAGCTGAAACGGAGGGAAGAATGTGTCAGTTCCTCCTTCTCCAGTTATGTATTCAGAGCATCTTCTCAACTATTTTACTCCATTCAAGCTCCGTTTCAGCACCGCGGACGCCGCGTCATTCTACCCGGTATAATTGAACAATTAAACGAACAAATGAAATGTGTGCAGAAAGTGATATTTCATTCCAGAGTTACAGGGTGGAACCTGTCGATGACATGATGGGCTGATAAAAGGCTGATATTAGCTGTGTTTCCATTCACGTATTTTAAAGTATTCTATTAGAAAAATTGTTTGGAAACCTCGCTTGCTTGAGGTGTTTTTTGCCTTTGTCGAAAAAGAGTTACATGTGTTATGGAAACGCCTTTGCCAAATAAATTCTGACGTAATGAACATTTAACTCACATGACTGATCAGCTGTTTCCGCTGTCGGCGTGGATATTCCCATAACGTGCGAATGCTTGGCTTTGTCTCAGGACAACATGAAACATGACCGATATTAGCTGACGTGAAAGAACAATTGCCCAACTGAAACAAATTCCAGAAGACGTCTCTCCATTTTTCTCTTGTAGATGGTTAGATGGCCAAGGCCACTTGTTTCGTTCCAGTTCTCTACTTCTCTTACTCTGTTTACTGATGGATTACAGTCATGCAAAGCCTCTAGCGCCAACTTGGGCAAGCAATACAAGCAATAGTCTTTACTTGGCAAAAAAAACACAGCAGAATACAGGAAATTGTCCGGGAAAGTCAGGCGATGGTATCACAAAACACTAGGCTGAGATGTAGTAAAAAAACACAGCTGTGAGCCGGTTAACACGAGGAATCAACTGGGAATAATATCTCTGGAACGCTTTCTGAAACAGAAAATACACAAGGGAGGAAGGATGATTGGTGACAGGTGAAACTCATCAGGGCGGGGCAGGTAATTACACAGGCGGGAAACACATGGTGCCTTCAATTGGGGTCATGTTTACCGTGTTCACAAGAAGAGTTACATATGAACGTCCCCTTAATGTGGTATTCACGACTTTGTAAGTGGAAAGTTTCTGAAAGCTCAGTTTATGAGTTGTGACGTGTTTGTTGACGTCAGAAATGGCAGCGGCAATGGAAGTTCATTTTTCGGTACATAAGTTATAACTTATGTACCGAAAAATGAACTTATTAATGAATATATTGTAATTTTAGTCGCATATTGTTTTATAATATTTGTAGTTTCATAATATGTCTGAGGAAAAAAACAGCCTCATCTTTTTCCTCTGTCATTATGCCTTTGCATTTCCTGCATTAGCAGCGGCGTTCTCACGACTTAAGCACTTGAACGCCAAGCATATCATGTACACGACTTGCCATGTTGTAAACACCAGCTCACGAGTTTCATTTGAAGGCAGCAACACCAGGGCAGGAGGTGAAGTAGCTGAAGCGAAAGACAAGGGTGAGTGTACCAAAATAGAATAGGAAATAACAACTGAAATACTGGAAACAAAGAAAACATAACTTAGACACAGGACCGGGATGTAACAGGAAAGCCTGATGTGCCTCATACTGGTGCTAAAAGGTGCCTTGTGCGGCAGAATCAAAAGCCAACGGCTGTGACAAAGCCTCGGTATTTGACGCCCTGGGAACGAGAACGAAGGGAAGAAAGGAAGGAGGAGGGCAACAAGGCAAGATAAAGAGAATGGAGAATACAATCTTAAATGTCATCAAGATGAAACAAGTATGTTTTCCCCGTGTTACCGAAAAGTCCACATTCCAGGGATAAAGTGATATTTATCTCATGTTGACATCAAAGTTTTAAACCTGTAGTAGGCAGACTATTTTTGGCATCATTGGGCAAAAAGTCCATAATAACCTTTCAGCACATTGTAATTCAAGTGTTCTGAGAGATTTCTGCACCTCCTCATGGCTCTGTTTTCAGGCTTTAAACAATCTAGCCTTTCTCATTTTACAGCTCGACACTACAAGATGTTTCTGAAGACATTTGAGGAGAGAAATAGACATTAACGTAACAGAATATTGATTCATATTTGATCAGCGCTGCCTAGTTTGACCGTTCGATCAGAGTTCACAAGTGATTGACAGCTGCTCAGAGACGGCGGGGCTCCAGCTCGGCTCTGATTGGTTGATTTCCTCCGGTCTGTGAAATCTTGCAGATGCCATTAGGAGCACCGGAGGACACAGAGGTACATGTTTTTTTTTCAGATTACATGTCTCATGCACCACTGTCAAGATATAGTGACCATTTTATAAAAATAACTGTTTTAACTACACTGCAGCTTCAATCTGAAAACTAACTTGCATCTACCGCTGTCTGATAAAATGTAGTGATGAAAAACATTGTCCTCTGACGTGATGGAAGAAAAGAAGAAATCCTAAAAAGGTAAAGTACCAGTTGTAGCACACTAAAAGTAAACATACGTATTACTTTTCTCCTCTGACTGGGATGTTCAGGATGTTCAGATCAAGTATCAAAGACAAACTACTCAGCAGTGGAACTCTTTTAAACTGCTTTCATTGTTCTTTTGGTTTCTTGTTCCAGCTCTGCTAACGATCACAGTACCATCCAGGGTGCCGCACACTATCTGTTTCCAATTACCTCATTGGGTAAAAACGGGGGGGTTGTGGATGTTGAAAAAAGTGCTGCGAGGACACTTTGATCTTCTCTGCTGAGAAACTCTGAGGCAAAAATATATATATATAAAAAAAATAAAACAGGATGAGAGACGGATCAACAGTTTGGTGAGCGGTCGAGCGTGGCAGAGTATGCAGCCGCAGCATTTTCAGGCTGATTACCTGAAACCCCATTTCTGTACCATTTTCAATCTTAACAGCGACTGGGAGTGTAACTGCAGTGGTGTTACGTGGCATATTACTTCTTAAATGCTGCCATCTAACGTGGCCTGAAACTCGCAGAGAAGAAAACCGTCAGTCAATATCTCAATAACATCGCTGACATCGCTTACGAAATAAAACTATTCACCACACAGAGGTCTTTGGATGACTCATTGCTGTAACTGGAAGCAGTTAAGAGCTTTCCTCGCATGCCAGCTTTGTTTCAAGATACTGCCACTTGTTTCGGTCGCTCTGTATCGAATTTCAGAATAAAAGCTCTTCCAAATACTGTGTTCTAGCCTACAGGTATAAGTGGTTATCTCCCGTCTGTTCGCTATTCAGCCAGTGATGTAAAACACATGGAGAGGAAATGGTGGGAAACCAGATTCAATCCCAGAAGGCTTAGTGGGAGGGGAGGCAAGCCGCAGTGCCGTCGGCGCACATGTAGGTGGGTTACACACAAGCCGCATTCGCCATGGCGCAGTTTTGAAGTAGCAGTGCAGTTCATAAAGCCTCCATCACACAATCATCAGTCATCAGCGTAATGCTCGGTCTGCTTAGAAAAAGCTTGCGGTTGAGCCGACGTGGGCCAGAGCCTTCTCATCTGGTGTTGAGTTTCTACTTTATGATATTTCTCTCCGTGAATGACTCATAATCGCTCCTCGATCCCATTCAAATAAAAATGAAACGCTTCAGCTTATTAATTTTTTTGTTTTATTTCTTATTTCCCCCTGTTGTCATGACATTTCAGTCGGGTGCTCTGGAGAGGTGTGGCGGTAATAGATGTTGCAGAGTATTACAACATCTTGCATTACACCGACTTGTCAGCGTGGACAAGCTGACATAAATATTCATCTTGCTGCATGAGAATAAGAACTGAACACGAATACACTGCAACAAAAATGTTTCACTTCCTTCTCTCGTTCACAGTTTTTACCTTCTAAGCATCGAAATGAAACCAAATAAGGCAGGTAATTACACAAGCATAAAGGTGTGATTGCAGTCCTGCTTGATTTGACCACACCTGCGGTTACCGTGGTAACAGGAAGTACTACGGCGAGCACTCCTTCAGCAGCAGCAGCGACAGTGAGGCTGACATCGACGAGAGAGAATTACAGACAGTGACGCTGAGCATGTGTTGTTTCCTGTGAATCGTGTGAAGGACAATTTTGAATCCAGGCCAGGAGCGGCGGACTCTGCCACTAACAATGAAAACTACTACATGGAAAAGTAATCACAGAGTGTAAATACACTGAATGACTATTGCTGGAAAGTGCCAAGAAGAATGAGGTTTGATTTTATGAAAATCTGAAGGATTATAACTTTAACCCCTTACCATGCCGCCCTTTTCTTTTTTGAGGGACCTTGAGGAACACCATAGAAAAAGACATGCTGGGATTTGGTATCAAATTTTGGCAATAATTGGATTTCTCAGCCATTGGATGGCGAGCACTTCTGTTTTGGAAACTGCTCGAAAACATCTTTATTGTCAATCTACCTAGGAAGGCCATCCATCCTCTGAATGCTCTAGGTCTCTAGTTTATGGCTGTAAAGTTTCACGAGGCTGTGATTATCCTAGAGGTCACCACAGGTCATTTTATACAGTGAGTTCAAGTTTAAAAAAATTGGTCTCACTGCAATGAAATGGCTCCTATGGAGACTAACATCAACATGCATGAATACAGTTGGGCTCATTGGATCCATAAAAGTCTCAGCTTTACAGTCATACCCAATTTATGTAATTCCAAGACTGTTTAGGGACCCCAGTCTGCAGAAATATTCTAAATGTTGTTGCACACACACAAAAAATTGGAACTATGCACACAAGCTCATGTACATAGAAATATCATTTTTCTGTTTTATTTCTATGCTCATGAATCAACAAAAAGACTCCAGACTGCTAAACTCTGAGCACATTTCCATTGTTTTCACTCAAATAGAAAGTCGAAATCAACCAGGACTGAAGTCTTATGGATTGCCACTTAGGGGCCGTGTCCACCAAATTGTTTTTCCCGTGAGATTTTGTAGATGAGGAAACATTTCGGCGAGTACAATCATTCAGTTTATTATCCCACACAGGGAAATTTGTTCAGTCCAGTGCAACATATAGTCCACAGTAAAAACAGTGAAAACAATAGCATAACATACTCAATAAGACCACAACACACCTCATAATAAAACACATTTGATCACGTCTTTCTGGTAGGCTATTTGTCCCGCCCCTCCTCCACTGTGATTGGACGGCAAGGAAGAAAAAGTGACCGTGACGAGCGTGGCATTTTACCCAAAGTTGAACATTTTATAACTTTCAGCAACGTGTAGCGCTCGGCGCTTAACAGACACTCGGCGTCTTGTCACGCTGCTGGCGTTTATACCGTGGCGTAAACACGCGGCGCTCCCATTGCAAAGCATTAAACAAATACGCTGGCCTCAGGAGAAAAACGCTTTGGTGGAAACCGTCCCCTAACTCTGCAGACTTATTTAAGTACGTTAATTTCCATTTAAAGTAGATGTAATTATTTCAACCCACTGACGGATTGCTTTTGCTTGTTTTTTAAAAGAAACTAATTGGGGAGCTATTAAATAGAGAGATTTAGACTGAATGTTCCAAACAAACAAGTTCTAACAGATAACAAACACATTTATTCGATTTTGTGTATCACATGATGTTTCAGTTAAAGGGTCAGCTGGCTTCTCGGTGGCGCCACGTGGGTCCACCTCCCACAAGACTTTGATTTGTTCAGGCCGAGACAATCACAAGTCCTCCTCTGATTCTCCTGGAGTCTCATTTCTCTTTACAATCCTCCAGCTCCTCTCCTCCGTCTCTCCTCTCTCCTCTCTCCGGCTGCTGGTGGACGGCTTTTAAAAAGTCGGGAGTCTGCCTGTTGATCAGATAGCCCTATAACTAATGAAAAGTGTCATGGAAGTGACAGCAAGATTAATGAAGTATCCCGGGCTGCACTCGCATGCGGCGCACTGGGGCTTTTCCTGCAGGGCTGCCGCCGCTGCTTAACCGCTATTTATGGTGACAAATAATGCCCCATTCTGCCTCCGACACCTGCAAGTCAAGGTTAAAAAACATATTCGCCACCGCTGGTGCACGGCAAAGGACGGCAGGATGGGGGGACGGGGATAAAGGAATGGAAGATGGAAGTGGGGGGGAGGGAGGACAAAGAGGAAGGAGAAGAG
>CAKAOI010003567.1:51157-56103 GCA_916701655.1 Sebastiscus albofasciatus
CATTTTGCATTGAGGATCGCATTTGAGTCACAATATAATCCACAAGGCCAAACTGTTATTTGACAAGACACTTCTCATCATCTAAAAGACTCCTTTGTGTGCTGCTGCAAGGAAAACATATCACACTGGAGGAGGTTTGCAGGTTCACAAAGTGTGACTTTTCTATCGAACGAAGACTGCAGCCTGAAATGTAACTTGCTGCTACAAAAGCTCTCTTTTTTTTAATAAGGATCATTGGTAACACTTCGTTTTACAGGTCTGCAAATGTCATGGTAATAGGTGATGATTAGCAAGTAACCTATTTGAAATTTCTTTGGAATTAAAGCCAAATTACACCAAAATTTACCTCAAAATGTATCGAAAATGACTTTATTATAAACATTATTTAATAATCGTATGCTAAAATAGCATATAATCACGCCGTGCGCTGCTCTTCATCGGAGGTAGAAAACCAAAACTAATAGAAGACACTTCTGATCAGGCACATATCTCACCATTGTGTGACTTATTGTCTAAACAAATGTAACCTGGTAGCTAATGTAATGATTCAGGGAGTTTATTAAATAAATTTCAAATCAGTTATTTGCTAATTATCATCTATTTATCAGCAGACATGGAGATAAAGCATATCAATTAACTTTTGTATTCTTTTCCTGGAAATGTATTAAATAAATTACCAGCTATTGGGAGATAGCGGAATATAATTATTAAATAATGTTTATAATAAAGTAATTTTTGATCAATTTTGAGGTAAATATTGGGGTAATTTGACAGTAATTCTAAGGAAATTTCAAATAGGTTACTTACTTATTATCACCCAATTACCATGACATTTGCAGACCTGTGAAATGAAGTATTACCAGATCATTTATTTATAAATTATATGTAATTTTCGAAAACACTCCATTTTCATATAACTCAAATTCCCCTTGCATTGCATGTGTGAATGTGTCTGTGTACATGTGGGTGTGCTCTGCAGCTGCTAGTGTTTAGCAGTCTGTATACTGTATGTATGGATGTTTATATGTTTGTGTAAGAGTGCATATGTTTATTTGCATCTGTGTTTTGGGGTCTGTTTTGAGCATCTTTTGGTCGTGTTTTTATTCAGTGTACATGTGTTTTGTGCATATCATTTAGTATGCAAAGAGTGCAGTTGTTTATCTGTTTTCTGTGTGCGTCTCTCTGTGTGCTTTAGAGCAGCCTGTAAATATATCTCTTGCTGAGCTTGTCTTCATGCGTGCATCGGTATCTTGTGCACAGTTCGGGCATGTTTTATGCCTGGTTTCTAAAAATCCTGTATGTGTTTGTGTGAGTGTGAAGACTAGAGATAGAGGGGAGCAGCAGCAGCAGCAGCAGCAGTGTGTCTCGTGGTTGCAGAAGCAGAGCAGCAGCAGCAGCCTGATATCAGCTCCTGTTGAGTCTGATTACAACCAGCCAGAGAGCGGGGAGGAAAAAAACGAATCATGAAAAGAAAGAGAGAGAGAGTGACTAAGTGAGAGCAAAACAAGACAGAAGGGAGCGAAATGCAACAAAAAGAAGTCTGGGAATGAGAGTGAGCATCAGAGAGAAAACAAAAGAGCGAGTGTCATCAACAAAGGGTGAAAGGGAGGTGTAAAAGAGGAGGGATGGAAGGACAAAAAAAATAGAATCAATCAGTGCACTTACATGCACTTTAGTAACTGTGTTACTGTCAGCTTTCTACAGTAATCGGATTACTTTAACGTCATGTAAACAAGAAACCTGGTTTCCATAATTGGGGTAGACGATTAGAGAAACCTGATTACCCCGCTGTATTTCTAAGACTTCAGACTGGGAAAGTGTGACAGCAGAGCGGCGGGATGAAAGGAAAGATTGTTACATGAAGTGATGCAAAAGTGTTTCAGAATAATTGAATTCAGGGTCTGACTAAAATTTAAACCCGCAGTAGCCTCCGTAAGTATAAATAAATCACGTTTAACAAGAAAAGCAGTGTGCTCTCTCACTACAGAGTCTGTCCTCTCACTGCGCCGTCAGTCCAAATATTCAAACGCAAAAAAGATATAAATAATTGAAACATCATGAAACAACATCTTGTAGCATCAAAACTCTTAAAATAAATTGGTTCTAAAATAAAGTTGGGAATAGAGAGAATACAAACTGCAAAACAAAAATACCACAGTGACAAAAAAAAGAAAGAAAAAGCTCTCTTCCATCAACGTCAATACAAATCATGTCAAATCAAAGATGGCGCCGGAGTTTTTCCTCAGTTTCTAACGGGAGCGCTTCGAAGCAGCAGCACGCTCGGAGCAGAAGATATATTACAGCTAGTGATTAAAACAATTCAGCCACCTGCGGCAGCACCGAGCGCTCCGCTGCTGAGCAGTACTCTAGAAATCCTGAACCATATTAGATTTGACAAGGTTTGTGTTGATGTTAAAGGAAGATACTCCGGCCTGTCTAATGTTTCTTTTTCCTTTACACCGGTTTGACGTTTTCCTCCATCTTAATTAAGAGATAATGTACAGCGAGCCGGTCATTGTTGTGAAATAAACCCCAACGGGGCGATGTGGCACCCTGACGCGAAGCATCGGCTTGCATCGCCCTAAAGGGGTTTATTTCACAACAATGACCTACTAGCTGTATATTAACCCGTTTATTACACGGCTACTTATTTAAGAAATCAATAACTTGACACAAAAACGGTCCGCCAGAGTCCGACATCAGAACTGCATCCATAGCAACGGTCCGCTATACATAGCAATGGTCTGCTATAAAAAAATAACAGACCGCCGTGATTGACCAATCAGAATTGAGTATTCAACAAAGCCACATAATAATAATCCTGCATTAATAAATGTTTTGGCCACTTGCATACGGAGCAACATTACCATTCATCTGAAGTTGTTTCAGGGAAAATGTAAGTCTCCTTTTAACTCTGTTTTGGTCTCCACCAACAATGAGAGCTCAAGATACGGGGTGAAGGGAAAGCTGGTGGAGGGGTCACCTGTAACAATAGGAACTTTACTGTAAGTGTTGCATTTGTAACCTGGACCATAGTTAATGTTGCACCTATAGAGGAAACAGGCTATGAATAGTGAAGATGTGTGGAAACAGACTATTTTCTGAACACGTGTGCCAACGACAACATTAACAAACACGACTACAAGGACAGTTCCGTGGACTATCTCTCGCCTGTTATTACGTTGCTAACCGTATCACTTCTCACGTGTGTTTTCTCAACAAAACGTAGTTTGTAGACCTCGTCTGGGATTTCTCCTGGTGGGTGATCTCCTGTCGCCGCTCAGTCATATAGTGTGAAAACCACAACGAATTAAAGACTCCTGATTACAAGACCGCAAGTCTTGTAGTGTAAACTTTAATTTAGCTGCTAAATGCTTCACTATGTTTACCAGTTAGTTGCTAAATGTCTGCCATGTAGTGCTGCAGTTAGTATGCAGTCGGGTTTAAATGAGGCTGATGAGAGAAGTGAGAGTGAACCAAAACAGTAAAGTCTTGGGGCCTGTACTACGAAGCAGGATTTAGGGTTAGCGAGGTGACTTCAGGGTTTAACCCTTCAGGGTTTTCCGTCCTACGACGGTGGTTCACTTCTTAACGGGGTAGATCGCCATGGTAACCTCTGCTGAACAGCTGACCTACTCCGTAGCAGGTTATGTTCCAGATAAGATGTCAACTCGTATGAAAGCACCGCCTAACTGACCAATTGGAGCTCGGTGTGCAGATTGTATGATAATATGACACAAATACGAAGAAGTTAAAGTCATAATCCAGACTAAAAACAACACAGTTTAAACTGACAAATGCAGGAAGGACAGCTGGCTGTATGCTGAGGGTGCTTACCACTTTGAATTATATTTTAATATTTATTTTTTTTACTTGCTCTCAAGTCCGTTTCACACCACCGGAGTCGAGGACGCAGATGAAAAGAAGGCTGAAATACTCATACATGCTGTCTCATTAGCAAAGGGCACAATGACGTGTAATCTATTCATCCATTATATTCTGAAATGTTAATATAATATCACTGCCCCATCTAGACGACTATATCTGACTTTTGAGTGTTAATAAATTCATAAGTCTGTTAATTTACGCATTCACACATTGGCAATTTTTTTCTTTTGCCAGCTGTCCTTCCTGCATTTGGCAGCTTCAACTGTGTTACTTTTAGTGTGGATTGTGTGTTTAAATTCTGCATATTTGTCTAATATTAAAGCCTGCTCTTGGTTTGTAAAATGTGCCGCCCTGCTGACAGTAGACTTATCCTTACAGCCAGATTGAGAAACCCTGGGTTGATTTACTGAGTCGATAACCATCTTCGTAGCATGATCTCTTTTGTTATGATTAGTTAAGCCAGATAATGAGAAGACACCCTGGGCATGTTGAACTCGCCTCGTAGGACAGGCCCTTTGGGCTGTAAAAACCAAAACAACGGGCTGAGAGAAGCTAAAACGCCCCGTGGACCTGAGGTGAGCTGCAGAGTCGGATGATGAATTCCCTTCCAACATAACCCGATTTCTCCCAGCAACCTGTATTTTTTGCATGTAAACGTGCTGCGAGAAAGCGAGAAAACACTCTGAGACGAAAAAGAGTAAGTGAGGAAAGGCAGCGAGAGGGAAAAACACACCGTAAAGATATTTAGCGTACCGAGGTGGAAACACACACAGAGAGAGAGATAAGGAAGAGAAAGAACCAGCGGAGAGCGAATAAAGAAAAAAGAAAAAGGAGCGAGCTGGAGATGGAAGCTGGGAAAGGGGAATAAGATCAAATGAAGGAGAGACAGCGGGGGGAAAGCAAGGAGGGAGAGTGAGAGAGAGAAGCATAGTTGACACATAAAACAAAGATGAGACACCTAGAGAGAGAGAGAGAGAGAGAAGAGGCTGTTGCTGGAAAAATGTAGATAGACACCTCGGAGAGAGAAAAGAAAGAAGGGAAGGGATCCAGTGTGTGGA
>CAKAOI010003573.1:0-26106 GCA_916701655.1 Sebastiscus albofasciatus
AAAACACTGCAAAAGGCTGAATCTATAACATATACAAGTTAAAAAGCCATTTAAATGCTGTCACAACAAACTCATCTTATCCTCAAGTCTGCCAATCATATTGACCCAAACTCTGAATTGGCTCAAGATTCAAAAGGGCATTACATCACTTATGTTTCAACTAGCTACAGCATACTGATGAGCCCTTCTGTTTTGAGTTCCAACTGCAGTCGTTTGACTAAACAAGGGCAGCGACCATGAGACCATGCAGCAGGGCAGTCAGGCTACATCAGCAGCAAATGACAGCCTGTGTGGTTCGGTGGAGCCGTGAGGGACCAGGAACGATGACACTCATCAAGTGTGATGAGGCCAATGGGCAATGTGTAGTGTCATGCAGCAGCTCATCAGCGTCGTAAAACTACAACCTGCCCTACCATTTGTAGGGTCAAACACACAGGGCAACACCCTTTTTGTAATGAGGAAAGGCCTTGCTAGTCTGCATCAACTGCAGGAAATGTGTATGTGTGTGTGTGTGCGTGTGTGTGTGTGTGTGTGGTGGGGGGGGTCTATTTCCTCTGCTACAGGCCATTAAAACTCCACATCACTGCAATCTCTTCCTGCGCTTTAAATTACTGTAAATTCCTCCAAGTCAACAGAACATGCACACGTTTGTACACAGACAATTTAAAAACTGGTACACATCAGCAAAACATCAAACGACTAAAAGCTGATGCCATGAAACACAGTACGAGTATGATCAGCACATTGTGAAACCTGAGACCTAAGCTGAATTAAGCAAACAGGAGCTGGAAGATGCAATCAGGGAAACCACTACAACTGTGCTACATTTTATACATGCACTGCATACATTACAGCCAAGTGCCCTGGAGCACATAACCGGCTGCAAACTTGACAGACACTCCTCCTGCATGATTTACATTACAACATCTATGTCTCAGTTTAGGATTATCAGTATGCCAAGACCGATTTGTTACTGCATTTGTTCTCAAATCATTCCCATCTAACGAGAACACACCCAGGGCAAAGAGCACATCATGCACAGCATGTAAACGGTGACTTGCCAACGCCTCAGAATACACATAGCCCTTTCCAGATTACATCATACATTACATGGCAACCATGAAAATGCAAAGTTTTCCATGAGGGGAGTCTTCCTGCACTCCAGAGCCAGCAAAGCAACAGCCGTTTCATTCATTCCTGTTTTATGACCATGTAGGCTTGCCCTGAGGAACGCCTTAAAAGGCAAAAGTATAAATCCACTGCAGGGGGGATGCAAGGATCCATAACAGCAGGGGCCACTTTTTGCAGGATATGAAGGAAGGATGCAGCGATGTCTTACCAGCAATCTGCTCTTCTGTAAGCTGGTCAGCCTGTAAAATAAAACATGAAGCAAAAATAAAAAATTAGCTTTTTTTTTTAACCACCTTAGAACAAGCTTGGTTGGCCTCAAAGTTAGGTGCCACCAATTCATAGACTAACCACTATCACACTATATACCACTTTATAGACTGCACATATGTACATTTATTGCACATACTACATTTATTTATTTATTGATGGACTGTATACACTATGTTCACCCATTCACTCTGTATCTTTTATATCTCTATTATTGTTTTTTTTGTAAACCTTTATATCCTGTGTTTCACTCGTTTGCTGCTTTGAAACCTGAATTTATTGATTAATAAAAAGTTCATCTTATCTTATCATATTTTGTCCAATGTTTTTATCTTGATTTTTGCACTATTTTAACTTATGTAAAGCACTTTGTAACTATGTTTGGAAAGGTGCTATACAAATAAAGTTTATTATTATTATTATTATCATCATCATCTTCATTTGAAAATGCTGCAAACACATTTTTTTATCTAATAGCTGTGTCAAAATCTGTAACATTACATAAAAACAGGTTTTCATGTAGGTTAGTTAACAATCTTGTAACTCAACTTTGGAGAGCTATAATAAAATAAATGGTTAGACTGTTAGACCCACCTACACGTGGACAATGGACGTCTCACTATTTGGCGGTAAATGACAGCTAGGAAGCGCTAAAGTTAGCCAACTACCCCTTTATATGCCGGCTCACTGTTGCATACGTTTAACAGAACATACAGCAGTCGTCACAATCAAGGAATCGGTTGATAAATAGTCTCAATTAACGTTAAATACTTCTCCATCATCGTCTGTCACTAGGTGTGACAATTAACTGACAAAACCCCAACAAATTAACGGCCACCAACGGACGCAGTTAACCGTTATTAACCGCTAGTACTGTGAAACCCGGATGGAGCAGCTTTTCTTTTAAACGACGGTTAGCTTTTGTCTAACTAACGGTCGGTTTAGCATTACCTAGCAACAAGCAAACTGTCAGTTACTCAGCCCAGCAGTTACTGCGGGTAACGGCTGTTTTACTTACATGGATGGATTCAGCTTTCAGCCGTTGGTGACGTTTACATTTGATTTTAGACATTAAAAACCTCCTCAATCGAGTCTAGAGTGGAGATAATAATGTAATGTTGTTTTTCTTACCATTTCGATGTAGATGCAGCGGCTGGTTCACGACAAAATCCGTTAACAAAGCCAACAGGAAACCTAACGGACTGACGATCTCTATGAACACACTGAGGAAGAGGCAACTGGACTCGCCTTTAACGGCTGTCCTTTAACTCCTCCCTCTTTTCCATATCACTCCGCCGACTTCCCTTTTCCTTAGTTGTTAAATCTATTTAAAACGCTTTAAAAGAAATCATTACGTACACGATAAAATCAAGAATCATCTCTAACTTCCACGTATGAAAAATAAAAGATTTGACGTCGATATTTAAAAATTTCATTGCGTATTCCTGGTGGTCTACATAACGGCGTATGAATACTTTCTGCTACTCTGTGATGAGGCACAAGACGTAGCAGAATGAAATCGCGCTCTCTGATTGGTCCGTTCGTACCTGCAATGCGTCACTCCCATGGTCTGCGCTGCCGCTGCATCTTGTCCATAGACATCCCAGTCAGAGCCACAGGCATAGCAGACAAGCTTGTTGCACAGTGTGTGTGTATGCATATGGGCATCATCTTTAAGGGAGGCCCCAAATAAGATAGTTTTGATAAGTAATTAGCTACCAGGATGCATGTTTTATCACTTGTAACAGGGATATTACTGACCCAGTTTGTGCTTTACATGAGTTGTGCTGCAGTTTTCTCATTTCTAATGCTTTTAATTTGCATATGCATGCTTTTTTTTATTTAAAATTGCTGTTGCAAGGTTAGACTGTGATAGAGTTCAGTGTGCTGAAGTTCCTCCTGTCTGCTGTGCTTCATCACTTTATACATAATGAGATGCAGTGTTGGGGCCAGAGGTGTTTGAGTGTAATCGTTTGTAATAAGTAGTAGTCTGTGCATGTGTGTGTTGTTGTCTGTGTGCATGCACTTTAAGCACTTTAGATGTGTGACTGTGGGTCTGTATAGCGGGCGTTGCTGTCAGGTGGACTGTGGATTCTCAGGTCTAATTGTGCTGCTGCTGCTGCTGGTGTGGATGGGAGTATCTGATAGCCTGATTGCTTATGCCTGACTGATCTCCCAGTGACCACCTGTCTCTGGCCTGGTCCCCATGGGACGAGATGAAGAGGAGGAGGAGGGTGGACAGGGAGATGTGCAAAGGAGCAGGATTTGAAGAAACACTCGGGAGAATGTACTAGAATCTCCACGTCCCAAAAAAAGCCTCCCTTCCACCCAATTCTACTTATTATTAGACACGGATGTCACACTATATAAGTAGAGAGCAGGGATTGTGAGAAGCTCAAATATCTCACATGTGAAGAAACGAGGATCCAAAGTGGTTCCCACTTCCATCTGCGCTGTTTGCAGAGGTGATGCTGCCTGTATGCCATGTGATCTGCTGAGCAGCTTTAGAATCAGCCAGGCTTTTTTCCCAACCTACCTAATCTGGAGCACATTGGATTCTTTTCATTTAAAATCTGTTTTTCTGCTACAGGGGTTTTTGTCTCTGTGGAGATTATTCCAATGCCAAAGGTGACGGCACAAAGGCCCGTCACAAGAAGCCGATAAGCTGGAGCACGCGTGTGAACGTCATGTATGTGGAGGTGTATTAATTCACCTTTTGCTATCCCTGAAAATACTCTGCAAACACTGTGTAGTTGCCATGAACACACGCTACATTTCCTCTGGTATTCACACGTTTTAGACATTATTATAGACGGGTTTCTTGTACACAAACATTACTGGGTAATGGCAGCCATTGTAATTAACGTAGATTTCGCGTTGTTTGTAGGCTACGTTCTTGTTGACTATAATAGACCCCTGCAGAGTCCGAGCACTAGATACTATGGTGCGTGCATGAACGTGTGGTACACTTTAGTGTCCAGGTTTGAAGGTGTGAAAATACAGTCACCCTACGCCCCCCTCTTGTGGTATTCACGCCCTCGTAAATGGAAAGTTTCTGAAAGCTCCGAGTTTACGACTTGTGACGTGTTTGTTGACGTCAGAAATGGCGGAGGCCATGGAAGTTAATTTTTCGGTACATAATAAGTGAATATATTGAAATATTAGTCGTATATTGTAATTCTTCGTAAATGTATGATATGTCTGAGGAAAATGTTGAAAATGTTACGTTATGGCATACCAGAGTGAGCTTTCCCCCCACCGTAGTTGCGTAACAAAGTCTTGCATTACTTTTAAGTTTTAAGGCATAGTTGCTAAGTAAGGGATAATGTACAGCGAGTCGGTCATTGTTGTGAAAGAAACCCCGACATGGCGATGACACGCGAAGCAAGGAGGGGTCTCTCATCGCCATGAAGGGGTTTCTTTCATAAGAATGACCCACTAGCTGTACATTATCCCGCTTATAACACGGCTACTTACTTAAGAAATCAATAATTTGACACAAAAACTGTCCGCCAGAGTCCGACATCAGAACTGCGCCCATAGCAACGGTCTGTTACACATAGTAACGATCTGCTATAAAGAAATAACAGAACGTAGAACGCTGTGATTGACCAATCAGAATCGAGTATTCAACAAAGCCGAGTAATAAATAAATATTTCCTTAGAACAACAACACCTTGTCATCTCTGCTTTGCAGCTTGGCTCTGCTAGACATGCTGTGCTTTCTGTCCGCTAGCTGCGCACGCATCTCTATGATGACATTGCACAGAAACCCGTCTATAGAAACCTCTATGGCGAATTGCTCCAATAAAACGGTTGTTAAAAGACAATGGTGTATTGTTGGGTCATAAATACTTCTAAATCAGAATACCTCTCTGTCCTCCTGCCCAATTTCTATAGCTGCCCCAATTTGCAGAATCAGCTGTTTGGTTGTTTGATGATGCGCCCTTCAATGATCCCCAGGTCTCAGAGGAGCTGCTCCAGGTCAAAGGTGACTTTAGGCTGGAGGTTAATATGGATGGGGAATATTGGAGCCCAGGAGACATGACTTAATGGTCTATAAAACCTGAAACCAATCTCCATGATGTAACGCACAACATGGAGCACAGTACAGTATGTGTTACAGTGCTGTTTTTGCATTATGGATGTTAGGTGTTATGTTAGCTAATTATTTTTATACTCAGATTATCACATATGCTCACACACTACTATATGTTTCCATTCCTCTTATCAGTTCTGTAAATATGTAACTGCCTCCCATAATGAGTCCTTATCAGACGCAGCCCAACCCAGAGCGTTTTTATAAAACGTCAGCTTTCGTTTCCATACCACAGGGGTCAAAGGTCACTCTAGTTCAGCAGAGGCAAAGCAGAAGTCTCCCTTTCCATCCTCCCAATGGCCTGCAACATCACTCCCACTGATAGCATTGTTCCCTTTGCAGAAAAACCTACCATGTGGGTCAGTTCAATTTTTGGCAATGGGGGCGTGTTGGCACACAGCACGTGAAGTACAACAGTATGTGGTAGTACAGTGCGGTGTGTATGTTACTGCGCAATCATGCTCTAAAATAAAGCAGCTTTCAAGCAAAAAAGCTTTAGGAGAAGGCATATTTGTGTGCCTAAGTGGCTTTGTGAGGACTTTGAGGGATGAAGCGCTGCGGTGACAAATATGAGAAGATGTTTACCTGTGTAACTGAAAGACACGGACACCATTACTAATGAATGAGGTTTTGTAATGCACCTGCTGGTTCCTTGCCAAGGGAGTGGATCACCTTTCATGGGAGAGAATGGCAGTTGTTTAGTGCGTCATGGATGTCGAGCTCCTATAAGTGAAAAGACCTTTACATTGTGCACGTCTGGGCTCAAGGCAGGCCTGCATCTGTTTGCTTTTGAGCGTGTTTGAACATACTCGAGTACAACATATGAGGGAGTTGCCTATGCAGTAGGTAAACATTTTCAAACGTCTCCCAACGTTTATTTCTTGTTGTGGTGCATAGTATGGTGAATGACATCAGCTGACAGGAAGTAAACATGGAACCAAGCTGTTGCCTAGCAATGCAAATCAGTTGAACCGGTCTATATGTCTCTTTGCAAAAGCTTTTGTTCACTCTGCACTGATGTTAAAAATACAACAGGGGTGTGTTCATGTACCCATGTACTTTTTATGACCTGCAGGCAATAGTGTGCTGCAGTCCTAAAACCAGGAAATGAGTTAGCACTTTAGCACTTCTGGTTCCCTCATCTGGAAGTCAATGGGTTTTTAGTTAGATGCCTGAAATAAGGTCTGTGGTTAACACAAGCTGAAGAGATTTTAATGTTTTGTTCTACAATATAAAATACATCAATAAATACCCTACACTTGATTTTTGAAGCTTTTATGTGTCTTAAAAAAGGCAGTTGCTAACAAGTGGCTAAATGAGACTACTAAACATCATCATGCCATCTCGTCCGCCTTTACAAGCCTCCTTAAGCGGTGTTCATTTGTGAAGATTATCTTGCTGAACAAAACATGTTTAACGTTTGTTTGCCACAGAGTTTATTTTCTGTAATAATCCAAAACCCAATGGAAAAATCCCATTGTTTTTTTTGTCGAGGGAACCAGGACAATGCTAACTTCCTGGTTGGCCTCTGCACCACTCTATTTCGGCTACATCTGACCAGCCTCTGTGAAGAGTTACCAGTAATTAGGGCTGTCAATCGATTAAAATATTTAATCGCAATTAATCGCATGATTGTCCATAGTTTTTGGGAAATTAATCACACATTTTTTATCTGTTCAAAATGTACCTTAAAGGAAGATTTGTCAAGTATTTAATACTCTTATCAACATGGGAGTGGACAAATATGCTGCTTTATGCAAATGTATGTATATATTTATTATTGGAAATAAATTAACAACACAAAACAATAACAAATATTGTCCAGAAACCCTCACAGGTACTGCATTTAGCATAAAAAATATGCTCAAATCATAACATGGCAAACTGCAGCCCAACAGGCAACAACAGCTGTCAGTGTGTCAGTGTGCTGACTTGACTATGACTTGCCCCAAAACTACATGTGATTATCATAAAGAGGGCATGTCTGTAAAGGGGAGACTCGTGGGTACCCAGAGAACCCATTTTCATTCACATGTCTTGAGGTCAGAGGTCAAGGGACCCCTTTGAAAATGGCCATGCCAGTTTTTCCTCACCAAAATTGAGTGCAAATTTGGAGCGTTATTTAGCCTTCTTTTCGACAAGCTAGTATGACGTGGTTGGTACCAATGGATTCCTAGTTTGTTTTTTTTAGTTTCATATGATGCCAGTATCTTCACTGTAGCTTTATAACTGAGCCCGTTACAACCGCCGGGAAAGATTGATTGCGTTAATGCGTTATCTTAACTTTGACAGCCCTACCAGTAATGCTTCCCAGCATACACCGGCCAAAGGTCTGGCCCAGTCAGTGGACAAAGTTGACATCAAATCACTCCTAGTAAGCGTGAATGGTTTTACAGCCATGCAATAAGGCCATTAGCCGTATAAGGCTAGCCGCACATGAGCCAATCCTGTCGGCATTCTGGCCTACCTGTTACTGAGAAATGACATGTTTTCCAAAATTACATCATGAGGCAGAAATGATTAATGGCCTCAAATCGGATAAGAGGATTTGGTCGGGCCTGCTATTCCCAGCCTATTTCAATCATGTTGTGATGAAATGGATATAGTGTTAAGCATGCACTTAGTTTTCTATCCCCCTAACGTGTTTCTGTTTGTGGCCCCAGTGTGAGATCACCGAGCATCTCTAAACCTGCACGTCAGTTGTTTTATTTGAGGGGATCTGAGGGACAAAACCACTTACTGGCTGTCAAATAGAATCCCTGCTGTTGATCTTCGCTCTCTCTCACTTCTCATTTCCCTCCTGTCCTCTCTCTCTCTCTCTCTGACTCTGTCCCTCTCCTCTTCCTCCCCCTTTTCCCTCCCTGGCGTGCCTCCAGGTTGTCTGCTGCAGTCAGTGTGGAGCTGGAGTTCAAACACTGCAGCCTTCAGCAGCACATGAAACAGGGGGAAGCTTCCAGAAGTGTGGCACTACAAAGCTCTCTCGCCAAGGTGATTTCATCCTCTGTGGCTGTTTTTCACTGCTAGCTGTGTCTAGAACAGGTGTCAGGCGCTCTACCGGATTTTTGTTCGTTTCAGAAGTTTCCTCTACAGATCCTGCATGTAGTGCTGTGGCTATGTGCTGTGTAATCTCAGTTTACTCAATCCTGTAGAAAGTGAAACCAGTGGAATGGAGAAGCACTGCAGAGGGCAATGCAGTGGTACTTTAGTGCGTAACCACAATAAGGAAGTGACAGGGGCAGGAGTGTTTTAGCAGCGCCCCGTCCTTGACCCTGGCTGTGGCGTAGGCCAGGTCTGTCTCTCTGCAGTGGCGGGGACCTGCAGGGCTGCCTCGCTCGCCGCCTCCCCTCAGATGATCTCATTCTGCAGGGGGCGGCGGACTCCACCGCATGCTCTGGCCACTTCGAGATGAAGGCTGCTGAGCAGGTGTCTAGTCGTCTATGCGTGTGTGCGTGCGTGCGTGCGTGTGTGTGTGTGTTGGGGGCTGTGAGAGTGCTGCGTTTCTGCTTAAACTCCACTCATAAACAAATGTGATTGATCTGCCTCGTGTGGAAGACTCAGCTGTGACACCTGGTGGCCAGAGAAGACACTTGCAGGGAGAACTGAAACAAGGTGGTAGATGGAATGATGCTGATTATTGGAGACGCAGTGGTGGAAAAATAACTAAGTACATTGATTTTACTTAAGTACAATGTTGAGATAGTTGTTCTTTACATGAGCATTAACATTTGGAGCCACTTCATAACATTCACTATCTACACAGCCACGGTTACTTTGCAGGTGCAGACAAAACTTATAATCAACACATATAATACTTTGCATTTTTATAGATTAAACTAAGCAATTGCATATAAAGTAGTATAATTAGGGCCACCTCTACAAGCTGCAACATTAAAATGCTGCTTACATGTTAATGCATCAATAATAATCCAATAATATGATACGTATAATCAGTGGTGGAAGAAGTATTAAGACCTTTTACTTAAGTAAAAGTAGCAATACTACAGTGTAAAAATACCTTGTTACCAGTAAAAGTCCTGCATTCAAAGTCTTACTTTACTCATTACTAGTACTCATTATGCAGAATGGTCCATTTCAGCCTAACATATATTATATTATTGAATTATAATTAGTGATGCATTTATACATCACTTTAATGTTGGTAGCTGGTAAAGGTAGAGCTAAGTTTTAGTACTTTATATACTGCTGACCGGGTAACTATACAGGATATAGTTATAAAAATACAGTTTTACGCTTTTCCACCCTGACCATAATAAAATTTGAAAATGGCATGATCACTTTTAAAGATATTGAGTCTTTACACACATATGAACTATCAGCAGCTTGACAAATATCAGCTTTCAGGAAGATGACAATGTGATATTAATTTTCCTGGGAGGTCAGAGGTCAGGGTGAGCTGCAGAGGAAATCTTTAGAGTGGGTACGGATTGGACCTTCTTGTTAAAGGATATCTTGAAATCACACTCTGTTCCCTGACTAGTAAAGTGATACGTTGTTTACAACAGAGGTCCTCAATCTTTTCCGCCAAGGACCCCTTACAAGATAGAGAATATACCAGGGACCCCTTCATGTGTGTCCCTTGGAGATATAAGACATGTATTAAACATATTTGCAGATCCTAAGAGTTATAGATTTGATGGATTAGAGCGTAAAGATTGTAAGATTGTACCAACCCAGTCATCAGAAAAAATGTTAGTATTGTACGTTTCTGCAAAGCACGGGATACGTTGAATGTCGACGTTTCTGAACCAAACAAAAAGTTTCATAAACACATTTTCTATCAGCCTCCCTCAGCCTCAGCACGTTTAGCATAAATGCACAATGCCATGTGTTTAACGTTGTGAAACAATTGGTTAGGTTTAGGCAACAAAACTACTTGGTTAAGGTTAAAAAAACATAAAGTAACGTGACAAGGCAACGTAACAAGGCAACGTAACAACGCAATGCAACAACGTAACCCAACAACATAACGCAACAACGTAACGCAACAACGTAACGCAACAATGTAACGCAACAACGTAACGCAACAATGCAACAATGTAACGCAACAATGTAACACAACAATGTAACGCAACAATGTAACACAACAAAAAAAAAAAGATATGATAATTTAAATGAATGAATCTGAAAACTTTTCACGGACCCCCTTCCAGAGTGCCATGAACCCCTGGGGGTCCCCGGACCCCACTTTGAGAATCACTGGTTTACAACATCAACATCCAAGTTATTGAAATAATATCACCACCACAGCACAATGTTGCTAAAGTGGCACTTTTAATGATTTACAATATATTTACACGTCGTTGTGACAGTCCAGCTTTACAAAAGACAGCTGCCAGTTGAAACACTGAGTTAATCTGCTGTGTTAAATTAACTGGGACACAATCCAGCAATGAACAATAATTTAGAGTGTAATCCCAAAGTGGGATAAATGCTTTTCGAAAATAGTGTCACCTCCGGTTTAATGGATTGCGTGTTTGCAGAATAATACATGAATTGAATCCACTATGTTTTTTTGGTGATTATGAGTGATACAAATATAGATGCATTACTATAACAGACCCAAAGGCAGGAGCCTGACGCCAGGTATTCTGGCAGATGCTAATGTTGCTATGAAGGAGGCTGTTGGCCTGGTATCAGCTGGAAACTAAAGACCACTGCAGTGGTTTACTTTTCATCAGCGTCTCCAGCCAACAGATTGTTGAGTTCTGCTGGGTCAGACTCTCGACTGTAAACTGTTGTCCTGGCAGAAAAAAAACTTCCAGCTCAAACTTGGCAGGTCCATCGCTCAGTGGATCGGAAATAATTGACTTTAAAAGTCACTCAGGTTTAATTAGTCATTTGTTACGATATAAATAAGAGACATTCATCTTGTCTTTAGAAAACATATACAGTGGCTCCAAAAGTGCAAGTGTATGCGCTTTTTAGTGTTTAAAAGGTGACTTTGGTATTTTTAAACCTGGATCCTATTTTCCCATGTTTTTGTGTCTAAGTGATTAATGGGGACAACAATTTTTGAAATTGGTCCAGTATTGAGGGATAACGCAGCAAAAACAAGCACTTTTAGTGGACGTACATTGACGATGAGGAGTTGCCCCGAGCAATTACATTGCAGTCTGTTTAGCGGCTGCCGTCTGCAGCGTTCTTCCTCGATTTGAAAAAATTGTTGTCCCTATTAGTCACTTAGACACAAAACATGGGAAAAGAGTCCAGCTTGAAAAATACCAAAGTTACCCTTTAAGTGATTTGCACCTGTGCATGTATGTGGTTTTAGTGAGTGCTATCTGTAGCGTGGCCTGGGTACGTATTGGTCTAGGATCCGTGGGCTGCAGTGGGTTACGTATTGTAATGCCGGGTCAGAGTAGTTGAAGGGTGGAGGGTTGTACTGCTCCTGGATGTAGTCTGGCATCGTGTTGGGGAGGCTGGAAGAAAACACATGAGCCAATCAGAACGCAGGAGGAAACAAGAAATCAAGATGCTGTAAAGTGGCAAATATGTCGTGTGGTGTCCGTATTATGTCTTGCACAGGAGTTAACGTCTTTAGCCTCTTCTGCGTGGATCATTATGTACTGTCAAACTGCTACTAGTGGTGATTTATCTCACTTATCAGTGCCAGGAGTTACATTTCTGCACATTTTGTACTTTTTGCAGTGAATTCCTGGCACTGATTAGTGCCTCTCCATCCAGTAGACAATCATTTCAGGCAATTTATGGAAATGTTTGGATGGGCAGCAGTTGTTGTGGAGTACTCAGTGACTCATGAATATTCATGCGGGCTCTAGCCTAGATATTCTGAGTGCTGAAAGATGCTGAAATCTGGAGGCTAAAGCTGATTAAAAAGCTGAAACACACATCCCGAATGCTTCTCCAGACTCGCTGATTTGCAGTTCAGATGTTTTGGATTGTATATCATTATGGTTGTTCTTTGTGCAAATATGTATATCCTCTCTGATAATGAGGTACAGACGGTGCAACCTGGTGAATCCTTCTGTGAATAAAAGAACAAAGGGAAAAAAACAACACAATTCTTGCCAGTGAGATCCGTCAGACCCTTCGTTTGGTCTATTGATTACAGTTAATGGTGTATTCAAATCCACTGACGATTAATGCAAATTGTCGTCAAGGTCCAGAGATTTTTGTATATCATGAATTTTATAGTATTCTACAGATATAATGCTGCAAAACATTGTGAAAACCTACAAAAGGAACATTGGAAACATTAAATTAAACAATTCCTGCTCCATCACATCCCACACATCTGGGACCTTAAGCACCGAATTATTATATCATACCACATAATCCAAGTATCTCTATCGAACAACATAATCCCACAATGCTGGCGCCGACCCCGGCCATTATATCCATAGGGTCTAGTTTACTGATGGGAGAGAAAGCAGGCCAGTCATCAGGGGGATTATGTGTCTCTGTGGCCCACTAACACCTGGCCCAGATGCCATGCATCTGTACACACAAGGACACATTATGATGCACTGCTATGCACATTCACACGCAGGCACACATGCACTTGGATACGAGATGTACTTCATTCAACCTGGTACATTCAGCTTTGTATTAAAATCCTACCGTGATCTAATATTTTTTTATTGTGAATGACATTTAAGTCTGCGTGGTCTCGCTAAATCCTAAAAAGAAAATGCCATCCTCAATAGCACCACACATTTTTATTTTAATTTAAAGGAATAGTTTGACATTTTGGGAACATTTCGTACCGAGAGTTAGATGATTAGATTGATACCATCCTCATAACTATATGGTAAATATGAAGCGGGCTCTTTGGTTTTTGCGAAAATGCAACGTAATATTTTCAGAACAAGGTCAATTTTCTGAGCTTTCACACTGCGAATAAAGGCATTAACCAATTACGTGTGGAACACGGAGGCTCTGTAGTCAAAACCAGGATGGCAAACTTTATTACTTCTTTCAACCTTGAAAAAGGCAGAGCAGAAAAGCCTTAGACATATAATATTTCGCATTTTCATGACATTTATTCGTCACGCCCCCGATGTATAAAGGCCTTTAGCATATCGAAGTATGAGTGGTATCAATCTGCTCATCTGACTCTCAACAAGAAAGCAAAGAAGCACACTGTATTTACCCAAAGTCAAACTATTCCTTAAAGTAATTAGTAAGTAATTGGATGATTGTATTTAGCCTTTTTTTCTGTGAGCAAACAGCACCTCTAATCTATCTGTGGATGTGTTACCCTCATCATTTAACTGCATATTCTAACTGCAAACATTCCTCAGTGTTACCCAAGTGCAGTTTCATAACTCGGACCAAAGCTGTTAGTAGGAAGTGTTTTTGTTTAATATAGTAAGAGAGTGGGCAGTCCGTCCTCCAACTGAGAAGTTAAATACAAGAAGAAGGCAGTGCTGCAGCAGCAGTACGGAGGACGAGATTTAAAGCCTTCAAGTTGCTGTAAAGGATTGTCTCTGGGCAGACCTACTTGACTACTGTACCTTGAAATACTGTGTGTGTGTGTGTGTGTGTGTGTGTGTGTGTGTGTGTGTGTGTGTGTGTGTGTGTGTGTGTGTGTGTGTGTGTGCGTGTGGTCTGCTCATCCTCTGCAGCAGTAAATTTTGTGGTGACCTGCGATGAACCCTGCCTCGCCCCGCCCAGACGAGCTGCTGACCCACCTAAACACAGCTTTTTATTCATTAGAGCTTTAATGCACCACAGTGGTTAAGCCATTGTTTTCAAGGCCTGTGTGACTATTAACGTAAAGTCTTAGCGAGGCTGTAATGCTCATTACGTAATAGAAAACATGTATGATGAGTGATGCTCTCTGCACACCGGAAGATGACTGTTGGTTTTAGATCCCTAACACTAGTGAGGCAAAAAACATTACAGGGATAGTTTGAGTGGGGTTGTATGAGGTTCTTACCCATAGTCGGTGTATTACCTACAGTAGACGGTCAGCACGCCCCCAGTTTGGAGAAACAGACAGGAGCACCGACACCAGAACAAAGCAATACAGTGCTGTGGACGGGGCCGGCAGCAAAATGCATTTTAGACACCAAAAAGAGAGGCTCACCTAAAAAAATCAATATCATTTTAAGTGTATGCTATATTTAGAATATATTCACCTCTTTATCTCACCGTCAGACGGCCCTTTCCTTCTCATTTCAGACGGCAAACTGAACTGATAATGAAATTCATCTATGCTCTCTCCAAAGCCAGCAGGCTCAAAAGACAAAAACATAGATACGTTTCACTTTCAGTTCAGTTCACTGTTGGAAAATATTCTAAATGTAGTGTACACTTAAACTGATCTTTATTTTTTTAGGTGAGCCTTTCTTTTGGGTGGCTAAAATATGTTATACTGACAGTCCCATCCACAGCACTGTACTACTTTGCTCCGGTGTCTGTACTCCTGTGTGTTTCCCGACGCTGAGGGCACGCCAACCGCCATCTACTGTAGGTAATACACTGACTATGGAGAAGCACCTCACACAAACCCCACTTCAAAACACCTGAACTATCCCTTTAGGGAAGGCTCGTCAGGATGATAATATGGGGGTGAACAAAATGCCAGCTAACCGGGGTGCGGCCTAAATCTCACTGTATGATGTTTTTCTCACAATGAATCCCTTTACAATGGCAAAATTAAGATAAAAAATAAGACATTTAAATGTCTGAGTTTGAATCTAACAGGCCAGTGCAAACACAGTTTTTGTTTGAACTGCACATGGGCGTCTTCCTGCAGGAGCGTCGGCGTCTTTATTGCCTGTTTGTTCTTGTTGGTTTCCAGTTGCACTAATACTGACATGCTAAGATGGAGCTGCAGAAGGAGAGGATGGCGTGGTGGTGCCAAAAGAAAAAGCCATGTTGATACATGAATCAAAAGCACTGAAGCAAAGAGTCTTTGGCCTTTTGGTCGTCTCTGAGGACTCTATAGCCATAGTTTTACTGGGGGAGATCTATGCTTAGAGATCCCCGGTGGGGGTGACTGGCCTGCACAATAATAAGAAAGCAAGGAATGCAATGAAAGTTATATTTTGCAATTTTTGGCAAAAAATGTGACTTATTGGAACAGAGGTTATGGTTTCAAAGAGGAGAAATATATTGTTCTCCTGGAGTGGTTGGAGAATTTTCTATGATTTATTATTATTTGTGATTGTTTTTGCTGCAAAACTGGGTCACCATCATAAATATCTTTTGTGAATCTAAGCTGACCAAAGCTACAGAGTTTCAGAAAATACCTTTCAAGGCAACATGGATTGTTTGGTAATCAAAATATCGTTTTTTGGTGGAGTATTCCTTTGAATATAATCCTTATCAGCACAAAAAAAGTGTACCATAAGAATATCATCATCAGGAGCTTTGATCGAACCCTAATCTTTATAATTCAGCAAGCCATTCATGTTGTGTATAAAGTAAAAACGGGTGTAACTTACTCTCCGGTAACAGTCTTCTTGCAGCAGCAGAAACAGGCCAGTGCAGTCAGCAGCAGCAGCAAAAGCAGAGGGATGCCGATGCCCAGAACCAGACCCAGAAGCAGCTCTAACTCCATGTCATTCTTCTCATCTCGGTCTGCAAAGGGTCACGTCAAACCAAGTCATGACAAATGTTTTCAGTCACAGAATGTCTTAGAGTGAGAAAAGACAGGATAAATGTAAGCGTGTCAAACTATTCAATGATTTTATATTAAAGGTGCAGTGTGTAGGATTTGGCACCATCTAGCGGTGAGGCTGCAGATTGCAACCAACTGAAACTCCTGCGTGCCAAGCGTGTTGGAGAACTACGGTGGCTGACGCAAAAACGTGAAAACGCACATGGCTCTATTTAGAGCCAGTGTTTTGTTTGTCCGTTCTGGGCTTCTGTAGAAATGGATATAAACGACTCTTTCTAAGCTAAAGAAAAAACAAATCCTCATACAACGATTTGTACAAAAAGTTATTCCTCATTTTTCATGCGTTTTCCTGCAAATCTCCAGCAACACGTGATGCACGTGTGAATTTCCGCTCCAGTCTTTTCAAAATAAACTTCACAGGAAACAATTTGGTTAGGTTTAGGAAACAAAACAACATAGTTAGGTTTAGGGAAAGATCGTAGTTTGGGTTAAAATAACACTGGAAGTGGCGTAACTTAAGTACAGAAGTTATGTGACAAATAAGTCAACGTTGATTTCTGGTTTCACACCAGTCTCCTGGGCGAGACCCACCCATCCACCCGAACCTCCTCTTTACACGGCGTTTGTCACTCTTCATACTTCCTGGTTCGCGATTACGTGGATTACATACGAAATGATTGTGTGGGATATATATATAAATTACAGGGCATTACTTTTCATAGGTAAACAGTGTATGAGGACAGCCTGAACGAAATCACAATGATTCTTACGTTCAGGTGATTATACACTAAAGAAAACATATTTATTAATATTATATTCCATTCCAGCCAATAGATCCCCCTAAATGCTACACACCGGCCCTTTAAATCATGACCTACTAAATGGCTACACTACCTGCAGTGTGGATGTAAAGTACGCTCAGATGCTCACCTAATACACAGGACTGGGTTTTATCCACATCAGTCGTGCCGTTGCAAACACACCTGTAGCCTCCGTACGTGTTGGTGCAGAGGGCAGGATGGACGCACACCGCCTCCTTGGCCTTGCACTCATCCAGATCTGTAGGAGTGGACAGTCCAACAGCAGGTGGGAGAGAGAAGTAGTCTCAGCAACATGTATTTGATGGCTTAACAGTTGAACAACAGTTGAACAAAAAGTGAAAATCCCAAAGTTTTGTTAGTTTACCATCAACTTCTACGGTTCTGATGGAGTAGTGGCTGCTGACTCTGGCCAGGTAGTCTCTGATGTACCAGTGGGGTGTGTCGCTGGATACGTTGATGCGATACTCGGTCACACCTGGACTGGAGCTCTGAACTGGATCCATCTTGCTGGCGTTGTAGAATTTGTTCTTGAAACCCAGCGACAGGATGTCCACCAGCTGAGAGAGAAGGAGAAACAGATTATCACTATGCAGTATAGACATTTATATAGATTTATTTAATTATATTATTACTGTTACCTGTTTGAGTCCATCAGATCTGTTCTCCGTCCATCCCATCGTGACGTTGAACACATTATACCCTGCAGATACACAACAGCTGTGTGATGACCTCTTATTACCGTATATGGGCATGTTTTACCATGGTAACACCAGAGAATGATAAAGCTAATGAACCGTATGGGAGGTCTTACCTGGAGGATTGGCAGAGTCACCTGCAGAGAAACACATCGTTCAGAACGGCATTAAATACACAGATGTGTGAGTGTTTTATGTTTAATTAGCACTCAGTGATTACAATCATATTTTATTTGTGTGTTACTGGTAATGCACTTATAAATAGATGAATGTTCCTTTGAGACCAACTAGCGATTTTATGACACTTTAACAAGCACTTTCAGGTAGTTTAGCTGCTGTAAAGAGGAGAGGAGCACAGTTTTATAGCCCTGTTGAGGAACCTGTTGCGGATTTTGTTTTGGACCTTTAGAATATAAAAGGCAGCAATCTCTGTAGTTATGTTTATTTATGTATGAGAGGCAGTGGATCTACAAGAGGAGTCAATGTGAGCTGTCTGCACACGCGTGAACTCCAGGATTTACACTTGGATTTTTTGGATCCTACAGGAGGTACATGAGGTCACCAAAATCCCAGCACTAACAGTGTGAGCTGTCGCACCCTAAAAAAGCTGTTAGGACAGGTGGGCAAATGCCAATCAAGTCTGTACATGCTCACCAATCACAAGAATGTCATGTGAAAGTTGACATTGTTGCACAACAATAAAAGTACCTGAGAACCAAACAAACACAGACGCTTCCCACGCGCCATCATCCTTCCTTTAACCCTTGCGCTTCACTTTAAAAAAGTTGCTCTGATGTCCTCAGAGAACAAAATGTGTGTGTCAAAAAACAGCCATAAAATTATATATTATAATATTATTTTGCACTTCCACTGAGTTAAGTGTTTTAACAAACTTCAGTCCTGATCATAACTACCAAGTATTCATTCATTTTCAGAATTTTAACCCTTTAAATGCCAGTTTGTTTACATAATGTCACTGATGTTTTTAATGAGAAATAAAAACACAAATATTTGATTATTTTCTATATACTAAATGTTAAGGGGACTTTTTATTTTTGTTTCATAGTCTGGGATATGTCAATGATTAGCATGGCTGTGGGATCAAAAATTGTGGTTTTAATGGGTTTCAATTGAGACATTTTGTGTCCCTTTAGGTCCAAGTAAATCAAATTAAAGCAACTGAATTAGTTATAAAATCGTCAGCTGTTGGCTAAATGATAGCGAACATGTATGATTGTGCACGTACCACATCCATCAGTGTCCTTGGTCTTCTGGTATCTACAGTAGCAGTCCACAGAGCCGGGCGTGTTCTTACACTCAAACTTAGCATTGGGGCAGGTGGTGAGCTCTGCACACTCATCTATATCTGTAATACAGACAAAGAGGGTTAAAACATTGTAAATTAAATGTGCTGTTGTTCATACTGAAGTGTTGGGTGTTCAGTACCTGTGCAGTTGACTCCGTTTCCTGTGAAGCCAGGCTTACAGGTGCAGGTGAAGTTTTGTTTGGTGCTGAGGCAGACGGCGTCTTTGTGGCAGGGGAAGGGGAACGGAGGGACGCACATGTCTGAGAACGTACACAGAGAAGCAAGAATGAGATCAATTATAGTGTTTATGGGGTCCATTTTTTTCTCAAAACCAGATAATGTGACTGCACAAAGAGCTACAGACCGTGCTCAAAGCACTTGTATCCTTCTTTTCCCCCAGAGATGGTATTATCAGGACACTCTCCACAGGTGAACTCGCCGGGCTCGGACTCTGACTGGCACTGCACCCCTCGGAAACAGGGTTTGCCTCGACATACGTCTGCAGCCTTCCCACAGAACTTTCCACTGAATCCCTCTGGGCACAGACACCCCACCACCTGGGAGGGAAGAATAATGAATACATGAATACATTCAAAAAAGACACTACATTCTGGGGTGAAGTCACAAAGAATGGATCGCGGCCGCTGATAGCACCATGAATAGTGCATCAAATGTAAGCGCTATCTGCCCAGTCTCAAGGTTCGATTCATAAAAGATATTGCCGTAATAATACTGCAGCGCAAACATGCCCATAATGTTTTGCAGCTTTTGCAGACTGCAATTTCCTCTTTTTTGGGTCTGATTGCAAATATCCATTTGGCAAAGTATAAATGCGCTTGAGGCCAAAAAGCCCAGGATTTGGGTAAGGAGAGAGAGTGAAGAAATCATTTATTTGTTTATTTAATAACCTTATTTAGGCTATTTTTTCCTCACTGTAACTGCACTGTAAATAGCGCTGATCTTTGTGAATAGACTGATCTATGCACTGAGGCTCATTTGCATAAAAAGGGCCCAATTTTGCACCAAAAACCTGCATATTACTTCATTTAAATACGTCCAAAAAGTACAGGAGTAGTGAGATGCTGTTTGCTTGGCAGCACATTTAGGAGTGCATTTCACCATTTGCTGATGATTTGAGAATTACACGGTTACTTTTTGTCTTATTTGTGCAAGTTTAGCGGCCACAAAAGCTGCACAATCCTTTTGTGAATTTGCCCCTGAGTGTCTTATTTTGGCTACACAGTTTATGGTGGACTTAATATTACACGGCTTTGTTGAATACTGATTGGTCAATCACAGCGTACTATAGTCTGTTATATCTTTATAGCAGACCGTTGCTATGTATAACAGGCCATTGCTAGGTACTGTATAACAGACTGTTGCTATGTATAACAGGCCGTTGCTATGTACTGTATAACAAACTGTTGCTATGTGTAACAGACCGTTGCTATGGCTGCAGTTCTGATCTCGGACTCTGGAGGACCATTTTTGTGTCAAATTATTGATTTCTCAAATAAGTAGCCGTTTAATAAACAGGATAATGTACAGCTAGTGGGTCATTGTTGTGAAATAAACCCCTTTCAGGGCAATGCAGTTATTTCATAACAATGACCGGCTTGCTGTACATTATCCCTTACTTATAGCAGCTGTGGTATAACTTTGAAAAAAAAACCTAACCTTTAAAATTAAAAAGCCAAAAAGATCCCTAGTGGTGCATAAGGGTTACTTAGAAATCCTCCTTACATAAAATGACTTTTATCAGCACTATACCTGCGTATTCCTGTTCAGGGTCGACATCAGCACAAACAAATGGAGCTCTGTATGTCAGCTGATGAATAGAGTGAAGGAACCGTTTCAGTGGATAACGACAACTCAAAAAATGTACCTGAAACGTTCCCTGCTGATGGTTTTCAGTGATGCTGTCATACTGGCAGGAGCCTCCGTTGAGGCAGTTGCAGACACGCAGGATCGGGGTGAACAGGGAGCTGGTGAGCTCGTCACTCACTTTGATGGTCAGCTTGACGGGCTGTGTGGTCAGGGGCCTCCATGTCAGGAAGCCGTCACCTGGAGCGGAAAGCACAACAGTATGGTGAAGCCTGCACAACAGAAACTCATTCAATCACATTCATAGACAATAATGATGGCAGGGGAACATGACGGGATACTTAAACGGATAGTTGTGGTGTTTTGAAGTGGGGTTGTATGAGGTACTTATCGATAGTCAATGTATTATCTACAGTAGATTGCAGTCGGCACAAAATCAATATAATTTTAAGTGTTTCCTTGCCGTCCGACAGCCCTTTCTGACGGGGAACTGAAGCCGTTATCTATGCTCTCTTCAAAACCACCAGACTCCATTGAAAAAAACTGTAAGTTTGCAGCGGTAGCCCCACAACTCCTGTGTTCTGCGAGGTAAAATTACTGTTTTTGTAAAAGGAGTCTGGTGGCTTTGGTGAGAGCATAGATGGATACAACGGCTTCAGTTCCCCGTCGGAAAAGGGCTGTCTGACGGCAAGGTAAAGCTGTGAAAATATAAAAAATATAGTGTACACTTAAACTGATATTGATATTTTTAGGTGGGCCTTTCTTTTAGGCTGCTAAAATACGTTTTGCTGCTGATCCCCTCCACAGCAGTACATCATCTACTGTAGTAATACACTGACTATTGGATAAGGGACTTTGACCGTTGCCATGGTATTCGACCTCCAAATCATTATTCTAATGCTTCGTTTTTGTTTTGTTTTTATATTTAACTATGTAGAAATAATGTATGAATCCCAAAATACCCCATGAAATAAGGAATAATCCCACATTATTCATATTGATTAATTATTATTAGTTATTCTCAGACGGATATCGCTGTTTGTTATGTGTAGAGGTGCGTGTGGTTACAGTAGTGCGGCAGCGGCGCTGTCCCAAAGCTTTGAATGTTTCTCACTGAAAGCTGATATTCGGTACAGCCCTACATACCACCCCACTTGAAAACTCCCAAACTATACCTTTAAGATGCAATACCATTGTCTTCCTCTGGTTTAATAATAAAAAAAAAAAACATGACAATTATCGTTTACAACAGTATTTTTTGTAGTAGTATTAGTAATTCGTTGTAATAGTATTCGTTGTTTGTGCATTCTGTATGTCTGTGCGTGTCTCTCTCTGAGTGACCCATCCACTGACTCAGCTCTGAAATGTCCCATCTGCTGAAAGACTTCACTGCTGGCTGCAGCAGTAGGCTCACCATCCCACTAACAAATGTCAACAGTAACGTCATCTGTAGCATTGATGGAGGAGGAGGAGGAAGAGGAGGAGGAGGGGGGTGCGGGCTCTCTTTGGTATGAAGATTTGAGTGAAAAGTGTCTCACCGCTGCCTATGGTGGTCCGTGCAGGCCTGGGGTGGAGCAGTGAGTAGGTAATGGCGTCTCCATTTAGGTCCTGAGCCACAATCTGAATGTTGACAGTAGAGTTGACCTTAACTTGGATCACTGTGGGCTCTGTTACTATGGGAGGCATGTTACCTAACAGACCACATCAGATTAGTACAGGTCAATGGTGGAAAACCTTTCAAAAAAATAGTGGAGCCATCTTACCATAGATCAGAGCCAGATTTTCATATTGCTTCTTTGCGTCCAGAGTCAGCAGGCCCAGGTCAGAGCTGCCGGTTGCTATGGCGTCGTGGACGCACTGCATGTTGCCTCTACAGATTCTCCTCTTCTCCTCCACATCAGCAGGACTGATGTTTTCCAGCAGCTGCTCAGAGGAGGTGGACTCCAGGGGAACCAGTGGAGGTGGAGAGAGCAACAAGCTCTCTGGGACGGGAACTGCCCCTAAAAACACACACAGGTTCAGAGATGAGGATGTTAGGGACGAGTGTAGAAACACGCCATAAATTGTCTCGATGATGGGCATCGTACTGGACTGGGTTTGGGGAGGCCTGACCCACTAATTGTTACGTATTAGGCTGACAACAAAACATTCAGTACAGAGAGTCCAAGCATTGTACAATGTCATGCATGACCAGCGGGCAACCTCCGGGTCTTTAAAGTGAAGTCAATGCTGAAGTGCCTCAAACTTATATTCTTTCTAACAGCCAGCAGGGGGCGACTCCTCTGGTTGCAAAAAGAAGTCTGATTGTATAGAAGTCTATGAGAAAATGAGCCTACTTCTCACTTGATTTATTACCTCAGTAAACATTGTAAACATGAGTTTATGGTCTCAATCGCTAATTTCAAGTCTTCTTCAATACAGCATGATGTTCATTTAGTAAATTATGGTTCCATTTAGAGTCAAATAGACCATAAAGCAGGGTATGCTTTAGGGCGTGGCTACCTTGTGATTGACAGATCACTACCATGGCGTTGTCCGGTCTGGGTGTTTTCCGTGTTTTAAGTTAATTGTAACATTTTGGTCGCCTAAAAATGTCTTATTCAGCATTCGGTTGTACTTATCTCCACCCTCTGGTGTCACTTCCAGTTGCAAAAAAACAAGATGACGACGGCCAAAATGCCGAACTCGAGGCTTCAAAATGGCAGTCCACAAACCAATTTGTGGCATCACGCTGACTACGTCCACTTCTTATATACACACTTGGAGGAAGTGGAGGGCTCCCTATTGATGGGATGAAGTCGTGGTGGGAATCGGTGTGAAATAATCAAAACAGTAAAGTTGTGGGACATAAAACCAAAAGAATGAGCCGAAAGACGCTGAAAGACATGTTAGAGCTGAAGGGAACCGCACAGTCTGGTGATAAATCTCGTTCGTCTCTACAAATGACCTATTTCACATTACAGATAGTCATTTGATCCGTTGTTAATGTAAAAATATTGATTATAACATCTTAAAATGCTGACCAAAAGCCTCCAGACTCTATCCAGCTACTGCATCAGACGGGCAGCTAAAGGTAGAAACGAGAGAGCAGCTTATAACTTTTCTCTTCAAGCACGCTTAAATAGTATAGCTGTATGACTCTATGGTGGACTCACAGGACATGCCAAACTCGTGCAGTCTCTCCTCTGAGGGCGGGTTGAGGTCCGTTGAGGTGAGGAGCCTGCCGTCGGACATTAGGAAATCGTCGTAGCGGCTGGAGCTCCAGAGACCCATGAGACCCACAGTGCGGTTGTAGAAGGTCTGAGGAACCTCCACCATGGCCGCCATCTGATTGTGGCCCACAACCCGCCACACCACCACATGGAGACCACCGGCGTACACCGCCGCACAGCGATTCACTGACACACAGCGCACAGCAAAGTCCTTCTCACCCATGTGCACGACACCTGGAAGGACAGTTATGACAATGAAGACATCAGATACACAACTTTTAAGTCTTAAAAATACATACTTGTGCAGTTTGATAATAGGCTCACATTTTCAAATTAAGGCACTACAGGTAAAAACATTGTTTTTCATGCACTGGTCAATTTTGAGATTTTGGGCTGGGAAAGGAAACATCCAAAATACATATATAGGTGTTTATTTTACTACTTTGTCTGTTTGCGTCTGTAGATTTCTCCTAAATTCACCAAAAGTTAGCACTAGATAATGCCTCATTTGCATATATAAAACAATTTCAGAAAACTTGTAATACAAAAAATAAGTGTCTTAATGTAAGTAATCAACTGGGGAAGTTTCATGGTGATATCTATTAGTTCATTTCTTTTACCCTATTCACCTGTAGTGTCTATGTATCTTTAAAAGCTGATTTCTCAAAGTGAGTTTTTTCTCATAATCCGAGCCAGAAATCTGTACTGCAGTAGCTCTTACATACACCAAACTTTCCAGTTTCATTCCTATCTATATTATGAAGGTTTTTACAGAGGAGTTTGTTCATATATCATTCATAGCCTAATTTATAGAACATTTTATTCCTAAAAACATGGCGAAAATGGATTTTTTTTTTATGGCTGTTGACAGTATTTTCTGATTTATATGGAGTGATGAAAAGAGATATCCAAAATCCCCTCTGTAAAAACCTTTGACTCTAATATGTCAACAAAATGAAACCAGAATTTTGAACCTGGTTTTATCCAATGTTGGATTGCATACAATGGCTTTTTTTTTTTTATCTGCTTCTGCACTGTGATGTCTCATACAAAAACAAAACAGCTTTGTAATTGTGTGTCAGATGTGTGTGGTGATCATTACCAACTGTGACTGGGACCTCAATGTCGTCCACAAAAACCTGCAGTCCGTCTCCTTTCTCCACACATCTCCATTCAATCTGAAAATAATACATGGATATATTAGAGAGAGGTTGAAGCAGAATATGATCTACCATTTATTTAACCTGCTTTAACAACTGGATTTTTTGTTTTTTTGCAGCGCAGATGAGATCATTTAGAAACCTGTGATTGTCTTGACTTTAAGGTTCTGTACTTGTGTCATTACCCATCCATCTCGCACTCCAAAAAGGTTGATAGAAATAGTATTAAATATGTAGAACAACTATTTGAGGTCAGATAAGTTAATGGTACATTTTCCTCCCAAAGATCTTGATACTGAAACTCTCTTATTCCTCATCAATCCAGAGAGAGGATTACTGATGTATATAGAGTAGAAGAAAACGAGTAGATACGCACTCATTCGCTCTCTTTCCCAGAGTTAGATGAGAAGGTTGATACCACTCTCAAACATGAGAGCGCCATCAATCTGCTACGGAAGCCCTGAGAGGCCAGTGAGAGAAAAAAAAAATCTGGTTTTCCATTTTCTAAGTCTGATCAAAACGGTTTTCTCTCCTGTGTTTATGACTTAAGAACAGGTGGGAAAAAAAGTTTTACCAGGATCATGTTTCTAAGTTCCTTAAAATGTCATCTGTGTAACAGGTGGGGGGGGGAAAGTATTTAAGTTTTGCCAAGTGAAAAAAAAGTCAGGAATATGTTTTGTTATTGTTTGTTGCTGTAATACTCATTTTGGCCACAAGAGGCTGAAGTGCACCACTACCCCATGTTCTACTCTACTTAGGACTAAAAGCATTCATGTTTTCTTCCAGATGAGTTTTAATATTCTCCATGCACTCCTTTTAAACTTGTGTCTCTAAATATTCTGTCTATAATTTTATTAATCCTATTTTAACGCTTTTAATCACATAGTTCTTTTGTGTGAATTGTTTTAACGTTATAGTATGATTGTTTTACCCTTTATGTGAAGCACCTTGAGATTTCACTGTATTTTAAAGTATAGTA
>CAKAOI010003575.1:0-12090 GCA_916701655.1 Sebastiscus albofasciatus
TCACAAATGGACAGAAATCCTAACGGCTTGTTTCAAACGCACAATTTCTGAATACGGGCTGTGTATATTTCTCCGTATATTGAGTGTTTTGATAGTTTAACAGTATTTATATGGCACTTAAACCTGCTTTATAATGTAAAAGACCTGAAAATCTCACTTTTTACAATATGGGACCTTTAATACTCATAGCGGAAATTTATAAAAATGTGACCAGGGCTCCAGATTTTTTACATTGGTTGCACTGGTGTGCCTAACTTTTTCATCTAGGTGTACCAGCACATAATTTAGGTTCACCCCAAATTTTCACCGCGCCGTTTGGTGCTGCAATAATGCATTTCAAGCGTTTTGTTGGTTCCCATAGGCCCACACTAGGGATGTCAGGATACCAGATATCTAGTAGTCGATACCAATACCAGTGAAATTCCACGATTCTCGATACCAATCCGATACCACGGTAAAAAACCCCAAAGTAAAACAATAAATCCCATATACTTCAACATCCACTCCTTTATTACTGTTTACATACTGGTTTTTGTTAGGAAGTTAAGCAGGTAATAATCCCCTCACTATTATCTATTTTATATTGCTGTTAAAACATCTCCTTCAAACAACTGGATTTATTCAAGTTCCTCACCAAAAACTGCATTTTACAAGATTACATTTGAACGCATCATGATAACGTTAAGATTTGCCTTCGCGCAATCCTCACACATAATGTAAATCAATGGCACCTCCCGTTAACTAGCTCTCGTCCTGCCGATTTCAACATGGAGTTGTTGTTCACAGTGTAGCATTATCAGGGAAAATATGTAGAGTTTACTGCGTCCCAAACAGTCGACCTACTGTACCGTAAATTAGCGGTAAAGTTGTCTGGTGTTATTAAATGTACAGTGTCTCTCACACACACAGAGACAGACCAGCTAAATGTCTGGCGCACCGGTGCGACCAATGAAAATATTTAGTTCTTTAGTTAATATTTAGCACTCGAGAGATTTTTGGTCGCAAATGCGCTCTGGAGCTCTGGTGACACATTGCATTGTGGGATTGCTCACAGAAAGTAAGTAAAAGTACTTGGCTTTGTTTGAAATCACTCACTACTCACTATATAGTGGACTATAGTGGACTATATAGTGAGTTCACCATTCTGAGTTCACCATTCTGTAGTTCTGTCTGAATGTATAGTGAGAATTATTATACCCTAGCAGCAACAATAACGCAACTATTTTGATAATCCATTAATCGGTTTGAGTCATTTTTTAAGAAAAAAAGTCCAAATTCTTTGATTCCAACTTCTTAAAGGTGAATATTTTCTGGTTTCTTTACCCCTCTTCGACAGTAAACTGAAGAACTTTGAGTTGTGGACAAAACAAGACCTTTGAGGATGTCATCTTGGGCTTTGGGAAACACTGATCCACATTTTTCACCATTTTCTGACATTTTACAGACCAAACAACTAATCGATTAATCAAGAAAATAATCAACAATGAAAATAATAGTTAGTTGCAGCCCTAGATAACTCTGATATGATGTGAACATAAGGCCACATGTGATTGCCACTTTCTTACTCATCACACCATTAAGTGAGCCCTCGTGCCCCGTATAGAAACATAGTCATCACACCATTAAGTGAGCCCTCGTGCCCCGTATAGAAACATAGTCATCACACCATTAAGTGAGCCCTCGTGCCCCGTATAGAAACATAGTATACAAGTATTTATTTTTTCTTTGAATTTAAATATCTGTATTAAGTTGTATTATTTTGGAGACAAGGTTACCAATCATATGAGCAGATGCAGATGATACAGATGATGCTCGTGAAAATAATTCAACTACTTCCACCAGAGGCTGCATCTGAAGTATAAACCAATAGACCTGACAAAGTGTGTTTTCACCTTTACAGCACCTGCCAGAAACCCTCAGCACCTACAGTACAGTATAGTGCTGACAACTAACTGCTTGAGTGGCTCACAAGTCAAAGGCCATGACTAGTGTTAAGATTTTCTTCTGTACTGCTAAAAGAACTGCTATTAAGCCATATACCATACCTCAGAGGTGGCTTTGGATGGATGGAGTTAAATGGTGGCTTATGTCTCACAGTTCCAGTGTTTGGGCTTTGTAGGTCAGGACCGGACAGCTCCTGCCATACCATAAATCACCATTAGGGTCCTTAACATCACATGCTGTTGTGGGCATCAGTAAAAGGTGCTTCTGTGCTGAGCGATGAGGCGGCTGGTTCTTTTAGCGAAGTGAAGTCCAGTTGAGTGTGCAGAGCCTGAATCAGGGCCAGGGCCTATCAGCTAAAAGAACGTAGGCGGGGCCATTTAGTAATGGCCTGAATTAATAAGTGCCAAAATCTCTCATAATTCTATTATGGTACTTCATTACGTACGTGCTGCAGCACCATTTCAGTCCACCCACACTCTGAACACTGGCCTTTTGTATCCCAGCTGTCTCCAGAGTTCAGGTTTGAAGCTAAATACTGTACATTGCTATTCAGATATGCAAAATGTAAAAAAATAATTCATGCTGTTATACATTATACATTTAGAGGGGCTTTGATTGGCATATTAGGTCTCCAAACTCAATACACATTTTATAACGTGTTCACATTGGGCTGATTAAACAAGAAGATATTCAAAGTGTGCGTTAGTGCTAAAGCACAGTCACTGAGCTGACATGAAAATGAGTTGCTGTCATAAATCCACTGCGAGCAGTGACTAATGGCTGTGTGCCTCTCAGCTAACCCCACAGGCATGATGTGAGAGGGCATTAATCTCAGGACTAGCAGGGGAATTTCATCTTAGATGACTGCAGTTTGGGCTGTTAATCTGTTTAAAAACAGCAACTACTTTAATGAGCTGCTAATATTAAATGATATTATGGTATTCAAAGAGAAGTCTCTTCTAATAAATAAGACAGTGGGGGTACATCCTGGAGAGTCAGTCAGTGCTGGAGCTCCTGTGGACTGACTGCCATAGACGTGTTTGAAATGGGATGAGCTTTGCTTCTTCTGCTTGATAAAGCTGAAACGTACAGCACAACTGTGAGTGGATTGAATAGAACATTTAAGCTTTTTCTAAGCAGATATGGCATCTCTCTGAACCTCGTGCTCTGCAGCAATGAACATTGCCAAGACAGTATTATCGAACATTTCATGGCTGCCATTTCACTGCACCTGTCAAATGACAATGACTGTGTTTCTTGTCGTTGTGTGACTTGGTTCAGCATTGAGGTAAGGCTGTGGAGCAGAAGCTTAGCGGTGCAGGCAAAGTAAGAAGACGTGTTATTTTCTTTCAGCGTTTAATCAGAATTATGCTTTTTCCTCCTCAGACACTGTGAAGCATTCTTTTTTTCCAAGTGGATACTCTTTGAAATGGTTTGGCACTGTCCTCATAAATATGCCGGGCATGCTTCTCATTTCTGATGAATAATGTTGGGACGTCTTGTCTGTGAACAGCACTTAACTCTGTGCTGTGGCCTCTGTGATGGAGCAAATTATAGTATTTGGTCTGCATTCAAACTCATGCACTTTCTGGGGACATTAGGTCATTCCAGTGATAAATGTTAATAGGATTCAGCAGGAAACAAATATTAAAGGGGCTAAATTCCAAATTCAGAGCATTAATACAGCAGCAAACAACTATTTGCTATTTAAAGATGTAGAGGAGTAATGTCTACCTGAGTAGAGAATGAAGTCTCTCTCCCTCTGTGTGTGTGGTAATCAGAGTTTCTCTGTGCTTTGTTGACATAGCCAGGCCGGCAACACATGCATTTAGTGTATGTTTGTGTATGTGAGCGTGCCGTACTGGCTAGCTCACGGCCGCTACTCTGCACTGCTTCTTACTGCTGATAACGCCGTATCGACCAATGGTGCCGTTGCGGAAGCGTTCAGGTAAACACTGTTATCTCTGTCAGCACTTTCGCCATTATTGTTTGCACTGATTAGCATTGTTAGCACTGTTAGCTGTGAACTACGGCTTGCAGTCGCCATGTTGAGAGCTGTTAAGAGGCAATAGAAATTGTCCCGGTCCTGTATTTAGCACCTTTAAATAACAAAAACTTGTATCCAAAAATTAACAAAATCTATACATAACTAAAGCATGGAAATGAGATGTGGGGTTTTTAGCCATGCTAATGGTTAGACTCTAGGGGTGCCAATGACGGTTAGTCGGTTCACACTTCGGTTCGGAGTGAAATGTTTTGATCATTTTTGGATAGATTGCCATGAAAATATTCATGGTTCCCAGATATTGAATCCTAATGATTTTGGTGACTCTTTGACTTCTTCTTGCACCACAATAACGTTGACATTTCTGCTTTGATTGAATTATCATTCCAAAATCATTTGATGGATTGACATTTATGTTCCCCTCAGGATGAACTGTAAGAACTTTGACTCCTTAACTTTTCCTCTGGTACCATCACTGGATCAACATTTTATTTTGTCCAGTACTTTGGTTTATGAGCAAATTCTTGCAAAATGAATGACATTGCCATCAGCCTCAGCTATACTTATTGATTAATACTAATTAACAAATGTTGCCGTGCTTATGTGCTTAATTAAGATGGTGAACATGGTCAACGCTGTACCTGTGAAACATCAGCATATAATGCTACGTTCACGTCACTGTGGCCTTAATTACGAGATTCTGACTCGTAGATAGTGTTCACATCAACTTCCAAGTCGTAATAATATCTTAAATATTACATTGAATTAATAGGAATGTGAGGCATGAGTTTGGATTAAATATTAGATTAAATGGCAATCCATGTATGACCAAATGGTTTGCCTTGGTGGGTTAATGCAAAGCCAAAATCCACAGCACAGGTCTACATAATCAAATAAAGATGTCTGAATTCTATTTAATCACCAGAGACCACACGATACGATATTATTACAATACTTAATTCATAGTTAAGGCGATTTTAAACATTTTGCTATATTGCGATAAGATATATTGCGATATATTACAATTTATTACCTTTTTTCAACTATAAATGATGCAGTTTGTCAACATCTGTTTTATCTAATAAAATACAGTTTTCACTCTGTACATCTCACAGTTTTCATTCACATATCTTGAGGTCAGAGGTCAAGGGATCCCTTGGAAAATGGCCATGCCAGTTTTTTCTCGCCAAAATTTTGAAAATTTAATTTCTAAAAAATGTAGTAACTTTGGAGCGTTACTTAGCATTCTTCCTGACAAGCTGATATTACATGGTACCAATCAATTTCTTAAGTTTTTCTAGTTTCATATGATACTAGTATCTTCACTCTAGCTTTAAGACTGAGCCGCTACATCCTATGAAAGACAGAATAGCAGCAGTTGGATCGTAAAGTAAGGGTTAATGTACATTGAGCCGGTCACTGTTGCGAAATAAACCCCGACAGGGTGATGGCAGAGGGGTAGACCCTGACGGAGGGAAGGGTCTTGTATCGGCCTGAAGGGCTATGCGTCCATAGCAACATAGAACGCTGTATTTGCTATGCTGTATCGATCCCCCCCCCCCCACCCTTACTATTTAGTTGCTTCAGTTTCAGGGTCCCGGCATTGTGCACAGTGGCTCACTGTCACACTGGTATGAATACAAAACATTGTTAATGTTACTAGCAACACCTGTGCTTTTCTTTGTGACAAGACAACATGCTGTCTGTAGATATATCCAGACACAGGCAGGTAAAGTGTATAAATAGGAAATGTAAACCTTGAGGGACAGACATTTAACAGGTATTAGAGGAGTGATTGAGTGTAATAGTGTTTCATAATGTGTCTAGATGAGGCCTCTGCTGATAGGCTGACAGGACGTGCTGCTTCTACTGAACAGTAGAAGCACAATAGATTTGTTGCTGCCATCAGTGTGGCTGCATGAGTCACATCAGACAAAAGTTACCTTCTCTGATTTCCAGTAACGCCAGTGCTGAGACGGCATAAGTAGGAGACATGTGCTAAGCAGTATTGATCTAGATCAATGATGTTTGATTTGTTCAGAGCTACATTATACAGTATCTGTTGCTCTGTTTAAATGTGTATGGCCGGGGGTCGTCAGAGTCAGCGTTTCCTCTGGCGCTTAATTGGGTGTATTTATTTCAGCTGTGGGAGAGGATGGGGGAAGCAGAGGGTGTTGTCAGTGAAACTGTTTATAGTGCATTGATCCTTCAGACTAATTCTCATTCCACCCCACCACCACCCTCCCATTCCCCGCGTGACGCCGGTTCCCTCATTGATCTCCAGGGTGCTGTTCCGTAAGTGCCATGACGAAACGGCTCTGGACGCCACTGCAATTGTCACTGCTGCTTTCTGCTTTTTACACATGTGATAACACACAGAAATGATGGATATATATTGTAGGTGTATCCCATAAACTGTCAGGTGATTGGTGGCGGCAAGCGGAGACAGATGAGATAGAGCGGGAAGGTGGAAATGACTGATTGCAGGTAAGAATGGGAACATTGCTTCTGTGTTATTGCATCAGTCTGGGAAATCTATTGCTGCCGAGATCTTTTCGTCGGCCACCGACAATAAATCTATGCGCTGAGTGGATAAGTTAACATTTGCACTTCAGAATTTGTAACCGAAGCGTTATCTCTGGCTGCTGCAGAACCGATGCAGCCTTTTTACTTGAGGGACAGACGGTTTAACCATTGGGCAACCCAGCTGGGAAACAACCTACATAACAAGCTATTTCACTAAAATCCCAAAAGGTTTAAGCTGCTCCAAATGGTCTGACCCAGTCTGTCTCTGGCCTGTTAATTAATGACAAAGCACTTTGCATCATATACATGAAGACATTTAGGCCCTTCATTCACAGACTCACACTGTTTGGTCCAGTGTTCACTTTGGATCACTCAGCTGTATTTGCATGGAGTTATTTTTTCTTTGAATGTATATTGAACTGTATTTAAAGGTACAATGTAATGACCGTAAAAGGATTCAGAAAAGGTAATCAAAAAGGAAATAATTAAGAGCTACAAGTAATAAAAACAATAGGGCCGATATGCAGAGTGGAGGTCTGGGGGGTCTATAAATGTATGTTTAAGTGCCTGAAGTGGAGCCGGAGCCAGAAGACGATCATCTTAGCTTAGTAGAACTGAGGGGAGCCAGTTAGTCTGGCTCTGCCCAAAGTTCAAAAATCCAACAACCGGCACCTCTAAAGCTCACTAATGAACACTTTATTTTAAATAATGAACAATAAAACTGACAATTTGCTGTAAGCTAAATGTGAAGCCAGAGCCAGGAGCCCCCAGGAAGAGCGCCAGGCTTGGAAGCAGGTTTGACATAGTGGCCAAATCAATGGAAAAATACATTTGTAAATCAGCGGATATTTTTTTTTAGGTAAATCAACTTCCAGTACGAACACTTGAATAGCCTTTATTTAAAGTGTTGATAGGCAGTATATTTTTGGCATCTTTGGGCAAAAAATCCACATAACCTTTGTTATATACAGTACCTTAGTTAATAAGTGTTCTGAGAGAAAACTCGACTCCTGCTCCTCCTCATGGCTCTGTTTTCAGGCTGTAAAACATCTGGCTGCTGGGCGCTGCTTGCTATTTCTTTAACTGTTCTCAACATGGCTGTCGGGTCACAAGCGTTCTCATTTTACAGCTATGTGATGTCTGCAGTCAGATGCGCTTCGGATTGCAGTCCAAACAAAGATTCCAGAGATCCAGTGTGTTTAAACGATACATATCATTTCATTTGAAAGCAAAGTATATTTTGTACCACAGCCCCAATGCTACTTATCATTTTAAACAAACAAGAAAAGGGTTCAATAAATAAGCTGATCAACTGACAATTCAGTGTAGTCAAAAACTGTATGTTACAAGTTATTAGGTGTAAGTCTGAACTTCGGCCAGAGCCAAGCTAGCTGTTTTCCATTACTTTCAGTCTTTATGCTAAGCTAGGTTAACAGTCTCCTAGCTCTAGCTCTGTACTTAACAGAGCGCTGCAGGAATGAGTCCTAAAACCCAGAAATGAGTTAGCCTTTAGCACCTCCTCTTCCCTCGGATGGAGGTCAATGGGTTTTAGTTAGATGCCTGTAATCAGACCTGTGGTTAACACAAGCTGAAGACATTTTAATGTTTTGTTCTACAATATAAAATATGTCAGTAAATATTTAAGCTTATATAATGTCTTATAAAAGGCGGTTGCTAACAAGTGTCTAAATGAGACTACTAAACGTCATCACACCGACTCGTCCTCCTTCACAGCCTTGTTGTGTTTACTAACGCTCATGTGACCGTGGTGTAGTTGGTTTATAGCCTAACGTTAGCTTATTACTTCTGGTGATTACATCACACTTCAAAACAAAAGTGGTGTTCATTTGTGGAGAGTATCATAAACATGTGTTTGCCACAGAGCTGATTTTCTGCAATAATCCAAAAGCCAATGGAACAATCCAATTGTCTGTTTGTCGAGGGAACCAGGGCGATGCTAACTTCCTGGTTGGACTCAAGGCCTATGGAAGGAGGCTGGGACACGGCGGACACAGGTCTTGGGGTACGGGGTATAACACATGCGCAGTGTAACAGAAGCGGCGGTCGTGCGTTGCGATTGGTTCAATTTGGGCGAGTGCAGAGCAGATTTCACTGTGCATGTGTTATACCCCCAAAGATATGATGCGTTCATGAAGCGTGACCCAGCCTCCTTCAATAGGCCTTGGTTGGCCTCCAAAAACCCCTCATCCCTGGAGCACTCTATACAAAGTCATGAGAGGTTTCTATCTTCTCATCTGACTCCTGGCAAGAAAGCAAATCATCGTATTTCCCCAAATTTCAAACTATTACTTTAATAAATACTGTTCAAATATATTAATGTGCATATAATATAAAACAATGGAAGTATATAAAGAGTATTTCAATTTGAAGTCCTTCAGTGGGAATGGTCTCTGGCTGTGTGTGCACACTGATTAGCTACAACCGCTCCTATTCATGAATGCAGGGTCTAATTTCATCCTGTGGGTATTCCCCTCAGATTTGTGCTTTGTCTCTCCTCCTCCCCGTCCCCGTGGTCCCCTGCAGAGTGTCCTGTCATAAGGAGCGTGAAAAGGTTGACCTCTGCAGGAGGGTGTGTCAATACTCTGACCCAAGATCACGCCTCCTCAATCAGCCATCTCACACATCCCTACAGGGATTAGCTGATTTGTCACAGAAAAAATCGGAGGATTGGGATATCAATCTAAATCATGGAGAAGCAGGCAACACCTTCCACGGAATAATATTGATGAGCAGAGAAACAGTCTCTTTGGCAGCCCAGCGAGAGCAAGACATACAGTAGTAGAACAACTCTCGGATCATCTCAACATTTGTATTCCTTCAAAATAAGAATGACGGATGGATCCAGCTTTCTAGAGGAACGTGTTTGAGTGGTGTCTTTTAATGTAAGGAGTTGAACTGAGGTTTAGACTGCCCCGTTTTCTTTCTTTTTTTTTACTCTCCCTCCTTTCCTTTCTAGAGGACCATGAGGGAACCACTGCTGCAATGCAGCAAAACAAATCGCGAGAATCTATTAAGTGTTTGTGATTGCGAGACGTAGCCGCTCCCTTGTTTCTCTTTCTTATTTTCACTTTGCTCCCTCTCTGTCTGTGGTCAGACAGTACAACAAGTGAACACTTATGCAATGCAAGAAGATTGGAAAAAAAAATGAGAACAACGTATCTGTGATGATGAGGGACTTGTAGATTGTGATTGATTTTAAAACGCTTCAGAAGAATCCACTTTCTCACTGCATGAAATCATGTACCTTTGATCCTTCATCTCTTCCTGTTATATAAGGAACTGATGAGAGAACCACACAATGCCTGTAACACCATAGTATACTCATTATTATAGAATTGACCAGGAGACCATTCTAAATCACTGCACTGTTGCACTGACGTAAAGTACAGCCTAAGCTGCAGTATAGATGAAGGTTCTCCTTTGTTCCCCTCAAGGCTCAAAGTCTGCCACCTACAGTATTCACCTCCAGAGATGTTGTACAACCACACTTCTCCAGAGCATTCAAATACACACCGTCAGTGTGCACACAAGTTTATGAAAAACGCTGTTCAACCAGAGAAAACTCTGACGTACTGGAAAGAGAAGATAAAGAAAATATACAGTACACACCACAGTTTCCTTTGTCCACAGGTTATCCATAAGTTATGTCACGATATGATTAATACAGCTTCAGTGGCAAACACTGCACTCTCAAATAAAAGCTCTTATTTATTGTGGGCAAAACCGAACATGTTTCAACTAGAAGCCTTCATCTGTGAGTATCACTTTATAATAACCATCACTTATAATTGGTAGATTGATAGTTAATCAAACTTAGTTAATAGTTATTTATAATAGTGTTAACAAACTATAAAATGATAATTAATAAAGTTTACTAATTATAAGTAATACTATCATTTCTGTTATTTTGTCATTAGTTTGTATAATATTAAATATTTAGTTTATAAATGATATATTGTATCATAGTTGATAGGAGACGATAACAATTACATTCTGATTACGTTAGTAAAGTATTTATTAGGGCTGTCAATCGATTCAAATATTTAATCGTGATTAATTGTATGATTTTCCATAGTTAATCCTGATTAATCCTGATTAATCCCAAATTAATCGCAACTTTTTTATCTGTTCAAAATGTACATTAAAGTGAAATTTGTCAACTTTTTTTGTCTGTTTGATTTGTTGTGAAGTATTTAATACTCTAATCAACATGGGAGTGTGCAAATATGCTGCTTTATGTAAATGTATGAATATATTTATTACTGGAAATCAATTAACAACACAAAACAAACTGCAGCCCAACAGGCAACAACAGCTGTCAGTGTGTCAGTGTGCTGACGCATGGCAGCATCTTCAGTTACACTGCGCATGTGTCATACAACGAGAGCCATGTCCACCTGTGACCCAGCCTCCTTCTATAGGCCCACACACACAGCGTGTGAACAGCTGATCAGAGAGGCCGCGGTGGAGACGAGTTGAAGCTACGCTTGTTGCTGTAAGTTAGTGCAATAAAAGAAAGATCCGTTATTACACCTGTTCAACAAGCATAAACACGATGAAACGGTTAAACGTGGAGGAAAGCAACGTTTCAATCTGCTCCGTCTGCTGTCTGTCATCCTCTGCTGCTGGTTACACAAGCAGAGCGCGTTAGCTCGGCAGCTAACAGCTAACTGTAAACACGTGTTAGTTATCTAGTTGAGTTGTGAATGACTTTAGTTCCTCTAGTAAGCCGTGTTTCAGTGTTTGTGTCTGGGGAGTTTATTGTGAAGGGAGGAACAGAAGACGTGAAGCGGTGACGTGCTGTTATTGACGAGGCTGCAGACTATACTATTAATAGTCGTGTATCACAGCTGTTAGTCTGCACTATATTCAGTTTTAACAGTTTTCTTCATCTCCTTGTATTTTTATATCTGGTATATTTTTTTGTACTTTGTACTTTGCACTACTAACTTTTTTACTGCCTTTTTACTAACATGTTTTGCACTATGGAACTGTGATGCTGGAAACTTGAATTTCCCTCGGGATCAATAAAGTTACTACTATACTGGGAAAACAAAGTTCGGAAACTTGTGTTTGATGGATTATTTCTCTGTTGTTCCAATGCTAATGGTCATTGTATTTTACATGGTTGGAAAGCCTGTTTATTTACCTTCACAATGATGTCCAACTTGTAAGGATCATGCATTTGTGGGATGAGCAGCACAGCTGATTATGTGGGGAGCGCCCAAGTCGTCCTGTTGGTACTGACTCTTGTTTTCTTTGGTGGATTGGATGATTGAACTCTCTATCAGTAACAAGGAACAAACAAGACATATTGGCTATTTTACACTTTATTCATTTAATCCACCATCAGGAGCCTCAGTAGAGGTGGAAGATCCATACGCAGCCACAACAGCCTGGCACCTCCTCCTCATGCTGGTCACCAACCTGGTCACACGTTGCTGTGGGATGGCGTTCCATTCCTCAACCAGGATTGGTTGCAGGTCAGCCAGCGTGGTTGTGTTGGTCACTCTAACACGTACAGCTCGCCCAAGCTGATCCCACAAGTGTTGAATTGGGTTGAGGTCTGGACTCTTGGCAGGCCGTTCCATTCT
>CAKAOI010003582.1:0-18693 GCA_916701655.1 Sebastiscus albofasciatus
GCTAGTTTCAAACAAAGCTAGTTAGAGCGGAGTCCAAAGAGTTTGGTTCGGTTGACCAATCACAACAGAGTGGGCCAGCTGACCAATCAGAGCAGACTGGGTTTTTTCGCGTGGTGCAGGAGCTCAGACAGAGCGTTTCAGACAGAGCGTTTCAGACAGAGCGTTTCAGACAGAGCGTTTCAGACAGAGCCGGTAGGAGAAAAGTGAAGCGTTTTTTGAACATTAAACCATGTAAACAGATGAAATAAGCATAATAGGTCCTCTTTAAAGTGAACAGTTTCCATTCATGGCGCTGCTGTACTGTTATAGACTCTGCAATAAGTCGTTTTCATTTGCCTCCATGTTTGAGTTTAATGAAGTTCAACTTGTGGCGTGTGAATATTGGGTCAGAAAGGCTAAACAGCGTCTATCAGCCCATGACGTGTTGTTTTTTTTGTGTTCACACATTAGCATCATAAAATCCTAGACTGTTTGGTTGAAGCTAAATAATACAACTTTAGCAATATTGTGTACTGAAGTACTAGAGCAAACTGTTCTGTATCTTCTAATGGTGTGTGACAGCTCTACTCACTTTAAGATGTAGTACCAAGTATCCGTTTGGATGTGAGTGTGTGGACCCGGCCTTAGTATTGAGCTTGTTACAACACATTCTGATTGGTTATCTGTGTGACACGGGGGCTGTTAGGTAACTTCTCAGGTTTTTACTTGTAGTTTCTTATTAATGCTGAGCCACCTGTTGACTCCGGCTGTCAAAAAAACAAACTGCAGAATATGCCAAAATCTTAGGTGCTTTGCCTGTTACCATAGCTACGAGAGGCCGAGCCAGTCCGGGTTGAAGAGCGGAGGTTCCTCTTGAAGATCAGACCTGATTTCACTCCCGTTGTTGACACGGGTTGGAGGCAAATTATAATTTCTTTTTCTTTATGTCATGAATGTTTGTCAGTGTTACATAAAGGGAGCATGATGATGCCAAGAATAAAAGGGAGGGCGGATGGACAAAGACACTTTAGATGTGAGATAGCCGGGATAGAGGCAACACTGTACTGTTTGTTTTATTTATGTTCTTTAAGAGGGACGGATGCTCAAAAAGTTGCCGAAATGTACAGCGAATATTTGTACCGATCTTGTACTTGACGGCCTTTAATGCACAAGTATTCCTCTGACCTGCTGTGTAGTGAGTAGGCGGCTCCGCTGTTGACTGAATAGCACCCACGTAGGTAGTGTTTTAGCTCGGTTGATCATATTTAGCCTTACGAGAAGACCTTGTTTAGTCTTAATATGTTGTTTACAGGATGTTTATTGACTGCATGCATACCAATGTTACACCCATGTTCGGCCTTATTTATGTTACTGTCATATTTATGTGTTTTCTAGGCGGACTTGTCTACAATGTTTGACTTGTAGATTGTGAATGCAGCGGACAGGAAGCTGTGTGTATATAATGAACAGTGTTGGGACTATATTTTCATACAGCGCGGATTTTTTTTTTTTTTTTTTTTCTTCCCTGACCTGCATTCATTGTTTGAAAGTGGAAGATTTACCTTTTTATATTATATATATTAATGTTTTTATTACCCTTTTTGGAAGCTCATCTGTAAATATTTTTGTTAATATTGTTTTTCAGATTTTTTTTTTGCATGTTCAGGCTTTGTGGAACGGAGGAACAGTAACTGAAGACGTAGTACAAAGAGGACTTGAAAAATGTGATGGTTTGTTTCAATATGGATCTTTTTACAGGAATAAAGTATGTATATTTTCACAGAAAACACTGTAATGTGTGTGGTGTTACTGAAAAACAGACGTTTAACACAAGGTAGTGTTTAATGTTCATCTTTATTGCATGTCACACATATATACATATATATACATCATATGTTCATGATTATTTCTTTTTTTTTTTCAGGACAGATGAATTACAAAATGGAGGAAAGAGTTGCGAGCTTCGCTCCGCGCCGCACGCCGCCCCATGTGAAACGACTGGGGCAACACTCTGGGGCAACGCGTGGCCTTGTGAGACAAAGCAGCTTCCTCTTTTCTGACTTCCTGCGTGCGTCGGCTCCTCTCCCCTGAAGCCAACAGTACACTCATCCATAAAGTAGGAAACACTACACTGTGGCGATGAGTTTAGTAGTGCTTTCTACTTTATGGATGACTGCACTGTACGTTCCGCTGCTCGTCTTCAGTCTTCTCCAAGTTCTCTTCTTCTTTCTGCACCTGCGCCCGCGTCTGCAGCTGCACATGAACCAACCCCCCCCACCCACCCCGCCCAGACACACACACTTTTACACCAAACTGAAACCTCTCAGCTCAACGCTTCAACAGACGTTGCTTTAACCAGAAAATGCACACTTCCTGATTTGTCTTGAAACATTTGCATGGCAGACAACTCATTCAGAATCTAAGTTTGGCCTGTTAACATTTTTGTACAAGACAAAAACCATCCAAAAGACCCCCACCCGTGTGCTTCAAACTGCCACTCAGTGCTGCGTTGAGGCAAAAGTCAAGAGCTAAGCCCGTCGCCAGAGGAAGCGCTATCTCGAGGAAGCCATTTTGGCAGGCATGAGTAAGCTTTTCTGTCTGAGCGACGGATCACTTTGTACATTCAAAAGTCTTAAAAAGTAAAATAACTGCACACATCTGTTATCAGTTCAGAAACAAATTGGAGAGAATGAAAAGATCCAGTAGATACATTAAACACTTAGAAACACTTAAACAAATAAATACTATTACAGTAGAAATAAACAGTTTTAAGTACAACGTTATTTTATCCAAATTCCAAATGGACTTCTGAATAGACATCAGTTGACCAGAAGTTAAAAGAAATGCAGAGTTAAATGAAGTAAAAGCTGAAACACTGGCTTATCTGTCATAATCTGACGGATAATGTCGACACAAACAATTCTAGCATTAAATAAACACCGTCGTCCATCATACTTTACCACAACCTTCCATTTCTTTTCTCATGTTTTAAGCGTCGACAGCCCCGGCAGCCTCACAGGTGTCCTCCGTCTCTCTGAGGAGCGGATGAAGAAGAAGAAGAAGTCGTCTCCTTTTGAACCCTCCACAACCACGTGACGCAACCACAGGAAGAGGTCTAACAGTCACAGCCGCTCTCCTTCTCTACTTCCGTCTTCACTCTCTGCCTTCTTCTTCTTCTGTGGGCGCTTTTTTAAAACGCTGACAGCAACTTAGAAGATCATTTTTCGATCACAAACTTCTTTTGAAACAAATACTCAACATTTGAGATTTAGTTTTAGTCTTAAGTACAAGACACTCCAACACAACACTAGAACATCCCATATCTCCTTTTAACAGATTCCTTTTCCTTTAATCAAATTCTTTTAAGGCTTAAGCTCAGTTTTTTCCATCTTGACCACGTCTGCAGCGGCATGATGATGTCATTTATACTCTTTTCTGTGCTTTGTCCGCAGCACAGCGCAATGTCAAGTTGAGCAATCGACCCATAATGAAGTGGTGAGAGATTACAACACACACTAGTGTGAACATATTATCTGTAGCATTCCCATCACTCAAATATGACCTTTATACAGTGTTATATTTCATGACTTGTGTGTGTTATATTAATATACATATAATCTTAAGTATACACGGCAAAGAGATGCAGGAAGGTTTGGTTGGGTGAAGTACCTGATGAGTTAAAACAGCTCCTGTGAGATGATGGTTTCACTGATAATCTGACTTTCCTTCGCTAGAAATAACAGTCTTCCAAGTATTTTACAGTCAGATGAGTTAATCACAAAGTAATCACACATTTTTTTCTGTTCAAAATGTTTCTTGAAGGGAGATTTCTGAAATATGTAATACTCTTATGAACATGGGAGCGGGCAAATATGCTTGTCCACTACAACCTCTTTGCGATAAAGACATTAGTCACATTGAAAAAAATTTGAACATGTTATTATTGCGTTAACTTTGTTTGTTCAGAATTAAACTATTTAAACTGAAATCAGTGGTAAAACTCCACAAACGACATCATTAAAGGATAGGTTCGCATTTTTTCAAGTGTTTCCTCATACAATACTCGCATGTTCATATGTGCATTAGACGGTTACCGGTTGCTGTAACTGTACTTCCTGACCATACTGGCGACAAGGAAATCCCTTCCTAAAGCAATTTCGATATAAGTGATGGGGGATAAAACCCACAGTCCTCCCTGTACAATGCACGTTTACACAGAAGGAGGACTGTGTTCAAAAGATGACATGTATGAACAGGAGAAATAATTACAGGGAACAGATGTACATAGTGGGCATGTGAGACTAGTTTTAAGATGCCAGACTTGAAAAATCTAACATTTTTGAACCTGAATTCTCCGGTTCAAAAGGTGATTTGTTTGCGTGTGAAGCGCCATTTTCATCACCGTGATTATCATCACCTTTCTGTTGGTATTCAAAAGTGAAAGGCCACAGGTTTCAGTTCCCTGCAAATGTAAATGTCCAACTCCAACTGTAACTGTGGGGGTTTCTCATCATGCTAACCTGGAGAGGGTGGAGGGGGGGAGGGGGGGGCGGGGGGTTATTGCAGTGCAAATGCAGCTTTTTTTACAACATAAAAAGTGCTGCTCTGGTAGTTCACTGTCTAATCTAGGTCACCATAAACATGACTCTGAAGGAGCACCGGCAGTAATGCAGTAAATGGACCTGCTGCTGCCGGTGAGACAGACAGAGTGATGAGAAACGGCTTCATAACAAACATTACACGACAGTTTATTCTATAAGCTCCAAATAAGTCTTTTAGTTTCATTATTCCTTTCATTATTTTTAGTCCTCACATCAGCTCCTCCTCATCTGCTATTCTTTGAATCAAATACATTTTTTATTGACAAAATATTAAAAGAGAAATACAGTATATGACATATATAAGGCTTTTGAAATCTGGTCTAATGAGCCCGGTATCGGTGGAGTAATGTATAGTTGTAACATGCAGTGGTGGAAGAAGTACTCAGATCCTTACATACATCTATATAAAAGAACAGAGGTATTAGCAGCATAATCAAAAGTAAAATACTTCATCCCTGTAAGTGATATATAATTGCATATGACATTATTATATTGTTAATAGTGCTGCATAAATGTGTAAGTAGCGTAGTTAGTGTTAGTTAGTTAATTAATTATTTTTTATCATGCTTTTATTGGAAAGCACTTTGTAACCTTGTTTTAAAAGGTGCTACATAAATAAAAGTATTATTATTATTATTATTATTATTATTATTATTACTATTATTAGTTAGCTGGTAGTAGTAGTATTTTATTCACACATCACGTGATACAATAAATATAAACAGTACATACAATCTAGTAAACAATATGACTGAAAAGGCACAGGCTGAAGCATGATGCTCATATACTGTATGCCTAGCCTACATTCTTATCAATTTCAGCTACCCTCCAGAAAATAAAAATAATAATAATAATAATAAAAAAAAGAAAATCGTTCAAACTTGTAAGCCTCAAAAAGTAGTTTTTGTTACACATTCTTACATTTATGTTAGCATTATTCCATAATTGAACCCTAAAATGCACCTCTTTTAATCTCATTTTCAGCTTTTTGAACGATAAACTTACAAACATCGCTGTACACAGTCTGGCAGTGATTTTGTTTTAGCTCCGATCATTATTTGCATTATTTTATAATCTACCAAATCATTAAATTTCATAGCATGAGATTTCATAGACAATGTGATCATAATAACCAGCCTTATTAATAATAACACGTATAGCTCGTTTTTGTAATAAAACGAATGAGTTCATAGTCGTTTTAAAGGTCGACCTTCCACACAGTGAGGTGTGTACAGTATGTGGTTTAGGTGGAGCTAGTTTTAACTCCTTCATATGTAATTATTAGTCCTGTGGTAAAAAGTTCTTCTACATAAAAATATATTAATTTCTTCTGCTTTTTGGCGGCATTTGTTTGTGAAGTTTCAATGAGAAATCACTGTGGGTGAACTGCTGAAACATCTAAAACCAGACTCTGCTTTTTGTAAGAGGCCACAAGCCAAACAGGAAGTGTCTTATATTTCATAAACTCATCATATGTTTAATTTATGTAAAATCTTAATATAAAAAGTAACTTACAACTATGGGTGAGAATCACCAGAGGCCCCATGATACCATATCTATTGCGATTTTAAACATTTTGCAATCTGCTGAGTATTGTGATACGATACACTACAGTATATTGTGATTTATTACCTTTTATCCTTCTCAAATCTTTTTATTGATGAACAATAAACAGTGGCATAGCTTAGATGTCCGAGTGAACTGGTCTCTGAGTTAACAGACAGGAAATAAAACCAAGAACTAAACCGCAAACCAACCCTCTCTTCTACTCCAACCCTCATATATACTCAAAGACCCCTCTCACCTACTTTTCTAAATTCCTACTAGGTACATTCATCAATCAGTAGTGAAGAAAAATAATGACAATAGTAACAATAATAAAATAAATAATAGCAATAGTAAAATAAAATTATTAAATTAGATCAAATTGGGAATAAATAAATAAATAAAAATTAAATAAAAGGCTTCCAGGTCCTTTTCAAAGGATCTGCTGGGATCTGTAAATGAGAATCAAAATTTTTAAAGTTTAATGTGATTTAAGATTTCCTTGCGGCAACTATTGTGTGTGTGTGTGTGTGTGTGTGTGTGTTGGGGGGGGTGGGGAGGGGGGGGGGGGGGTTCACTTAAATAATATGAGGCGTCTTGTAACACGCCGTTTTATTAAAGGGAATTATTACCTTTTTTTTTAACCGCAAGTTATGTCAACGTCTGTTTTATCTAATATTATCTAATATACAGTTTTCACTCTGTTCATCTCAGAGTTTTCATTCACATATCTTGAGGTCAGAGGTCAAGGGACCCCATTGAAAACGGCCATACCAGTTTTTCCTCGCCAAAATTTAGCATAACTTTTGATTTAGCGCTCTTCCTGACAAGCTAACTTGATGTGGATTCTTTAGGTTGTCTAGTTTCATATGACACCAGTATCTTCACTCTAGCTTTAAAACTGAACTTGCTACAACCTCTGAAAGACAGAACAGCGTCCGGGCCCGCCGTTGGCTTGCCGGATTGTTAAGAGGTTAATAGTTTACATAAATAAATAAATCAATACTTGATGTTCATGTATCGACAAAATATTGCCACCCAAAATATTGCGATATTATTCTGTATCGATGTTTTCCTCCACCCCTGCTTGTAACTATAACTGTCAAATAAATATAGTGGTGTAAAAAGTGTAATATTTCCATCTGAATCGTGGTGAAATAGAAGCATAAAGTAAAGCATAAAATGGAAATACTCAAGTAAAGTACAAGCACCTCAAAATGATACTTAAGCACAATACATGATGTGAAACAGTATGGGTGTAAATGGAAAGTATCGCATGGTTATAGGTCCTCTATAGGTCTTTATTCCCATGACGTTTCCTGTTTTGGAGTTGATGTGGGTTAATGGCTGAGAGAAAAAGAGCAGATGTTATTGTGACATCAGCACCTTTTGAGCTTCAGTGGAAACAAATCCTACAGAATGTAAATGTGTTTGTGTCCACTACACTACAAAGGCCTCAGAGAAAAGATGACACCGTTATGATAGAAAACTTGAGAGGAAGGTGACGTCAGCTGGTGCACCAGATAAACACGTGTATGTATCACACACTGAATGTCTCAATAAGGCAGAACAGAAGCCTGCTGTGTGAGGATTCTGGGTATTCATCTTCATATTCAGTCGCTCATGATGCTCCAATTATAAATCAAACACGTCCCCTCGCAACAAAGACTTGTTGAAAATATCCAGCATATGGTGTCTTTAAAAGCCACACATTTTTTTTTAGCCCTCAACCCTCCAAATCTCCTGACCCCTGCCCTGCGTTTTACTAATCCTTGCCCTCTTCAACTCGATGAGTTAGCGGCCTCCACTGAAGTGCTGCCGCTTCATCTGGCGGACGACCACTAGCGTCTGAGCATGTGCCAGTGAGGGAAGTGATCCTAACTCCCTGTGTGAAGAGCACGCTAAAGCTGGGGCCCTGATAGACCTTATCTGGGCCGGCAGCCATTTCCCCTCCCCGCCTGCTCTGCTCTGCGAGCTCCTCCTGGGCCGCTGCAGGGTGTCGACACCGCCGAGCCGCCCACCAGCTTATTTCCCCACCAGACCGGCGAGCTTCACAGAGGCCTGAGCTGCTCTAAACCGGCTTCTGCACTAGATTTACTCACGATAGGTCAAATGTTGAGGTACTTTACTTGAGTGTATCCATTTTATACATTTATTGGACAGCTACATTTCTCTTCTAAACTTCTCACATGGTGTCATTTAACCCTCTGGAGTCCAGGCTCACGGTGGTTAACTATCTATGCATTCATTTTTGTCTCTGTCTTTGTCCTTAACCCTCACACATGGCGTCCTTTGTTTCAGCACAAACTCAATTCAAGTCAATTTACACAACGGTAACCTAAAATACAGGAATGAATGAAACCTTTACAAATCTTTAGTAGTAGTCACTTAAAATATTAGAAGAGTTCAAGTTGTATTTATTCACGCAAGTACAAAATAAAACTATAATACAGTCTATTTACAATTATTTACAATATTTCGGGGCATTTTTTTTATTTGAAAGTCTATGAATGACTGTAAATCATTTAAAATATTATAATTCACACTTTTAAAAAAAACATTTCTTTCAAAAAGATATGATATGGTCTACAGACATAACTGAGATAGTGTCTGAAAGCCCCACATCAGCACTTTCAGCTGTTATTCTCAGCTTGTCTCTACATGATATATGAATAAAGGTATGTTACTATACATAAAGCATGCCCAGTGTATTTGCAGATGAACTGAATTTTTTTAATCTGTATTAAGTCACTAGCTATCGCCAAATGAGGTAACCCAATAGTGAATGAGCATATGGCCCACTGATGAAAGTATTGTAATATTTATATATTTGCACTATGATGAACTGGCTGTCTGTGGTGACATTCCTGGAAAAAATGCTGTTGTATACAGACAAAAAATGGAACTATGCACACAACTCTCAAGACATGAAGCTCATTTACACATGAAGCTTATTTCCAAACTCTTGGCTTTGTCCGAAATCACATACTATGCACTACATACTCAGTATGTGTACTATCGTTGTAGTATGTATCTCTCTGCACTGAGCAGTAATTTACGTCGTCACTCCCTGAGAGCCTCCTCGCTGGTTGGTGCTGTAACCATGGTAACCCATGCCAACCTCATGTGACCAAAATAACGGTTTGTGAGAATCAAAGTCCGAACTAATTTAAAATATATATTACGTCTAGCAAAGTGAAATCTCATCATTTATAAAAGAAATAGAAATTGTTAAGTAGGACACGTTGTGCTCTCTGTTCTGTGGCTGCTTTCTGTCTGCAAGAGACAGGAAGTTGTGTCAGCCTGATGAAACACACACAAACCAGTTTGAGTGTGTGTGTCCTTCTGTTGATAATGTCCATCCCCCTTTAACTTCCCTATCTCCACTTTATCCCTGTCAGACAGAGCACAATCCAACACTGAGTTGCTTGCTTCATCCCTTTTCTACCAGAGGTCACCGAGTAGCCGAGGCCCCGCAAACCTCGAGCCAACACCTCAGTCTGTGATCTAATACCTTCCCTTTAGCTTAAAGCCCTGACATATCCAAATAAGGGCAAAAGCGTGAACACCAATGAGGCCGAGGCCGCGTGTCCCCTTGTCAGTGTGAAAATGAAGGGCGTGCTTTTCTTCTCTTGGCTGCACTCGGATGCCGGTACAACGCTGGGCGCCTAGAAGAGAGCGCCTGGGCGGAGCTGAGAGCCTTCCTGTGGTTGTGGAAGTGTCTTGCAGCGCTCAGCCCAGTTCTCGGTTTCGTTTTTAGCATGCGGCTCTCGTGAAATGACTTCACCCGCATGTAGATTGAAGAGAAAAGAGGTTCAAATCACATGGGGGGGGAGGGTGATAAAACTACACTCTAGTATGGAGTTGTTTAGGTTAACACGGCAGGAAAGACGTTGAACTGAACAATCTACATGCTCTCAGATGTGCATTGAGTTAAAAGCCGCATGGAGGCGTACAGACTTGTGGTTTATTTCTCATTTGATTATAAACCGTCCCCAGGCGCTGTAGGTAGATTCTGAGCGCAAAAAGCGCATCTGTTCCACTTGTGATGGAAGGAATGAGAGATATTCTGTACATTTGAATGAGATGGATATCTGTGTTTGTATGTTGTTTAGGAAAATCTGAGTTGTGTTCAAAACTGCAAAGACATTTCACATTTTAACATAAAAGAGGAGCTGGAGGTCTTTGCTTGTCAAATGGATGATAGTGTTACGGGGGGTTGTGTATTTAAAGCTGGTCATACACTGTACGATTTTAGCCCGTTTCTGGCCCGAAATTTGAGTCACACGACTCATTTTAGAGTCGTACTGAGCGTTGTTTGCCGTGCAATGTACAGGAGGGACAGAGAACCGGTTTACTCCTCCCGACCGGCCATTGGACAGTCGGATGAATTTCTGACATGACAGAAATTTTGGTCGGCCGTCTACAAGCTCTCACACAGTTGAAGCAGAGCCACGAGCCGACTCCCCAACGTCAGCGCCTTATTTATACTTTTGTACAGTAATAAGAGCATAGCTATCAAGATAACAATGTACATTAGATATAGTAAAACGTAGCTCCAGTTCTCTCTGAGAAATGGACAAGCCATGCTGCCCACGTCTTCCTCGCCACCTGCGAGTCCATATACACCGGCACCTCTTTTTTTTTTTTAGACGTTTCAGCAGACAGGATGGCAGAAGATGATCAAGGCAGCACGTATCTGTCATGTTAGCATTGTGACCTGTACTGACCTCTGCTAGCAAACAAACTTTACCTGCCTTGGAGCTTTCAAACCAATCTTTATTGACAATTGTCAACAGCCAGAACAGTCAGCAGGGGCCTGTTTAGTTTTCTATTTTACACGTACAGTGTGAGCACTCAGGTCGTGGCTGACTATCGGACCGTACAGTGTGAGCACTCAGGTCGTGGCTGACTATCGGACCATAAAGTGTGAGCACATAAACGATCTACTCGTACAGCAGGAGTAGGAAGAACACAACAACAATTCTAAAATCATATAGTGTATGCCCAGCTTAAGACATATTTAGTCACATGACTTGTTTTTATGCCTCCGCGTTGGCGACAGCCATGGCCAGAGGATTATGTTTCCGGGTTGTCCGTCTGTCTGTCCATCCGTACGTTCCATTCTCGTGAATGTGATATCTCAGCGACACACTTTCTGCCGTAACTCAAGAATTCATATGCTAATTATGACAATTTCACACAAATGTCTAACAGGATAAAATGATAAAGTGATGACATTTTGGATGTAAACTGGAACTTGACTGGTTGGCGGAGGCATACAACCGGTACGAGCTGTAACCTAATTCTAGTTTTTAACTTGTAAAATATCTGACTTCCAGGCAGACGACGCGATCTGTGTCAGATTGCTTTGATTGAGCCGAGAATTGTTTTATATGTTAAATAAAATCACTGCCACAATCGAGTTTCAATAGGATAATCTTTATGTGGCTGCACACATGCAAGAATATTTTGATACCCACGTTTTCCTGCTCTGACTCACAGGGTGAAAGTATACCAGCATGCATTGGGCAGAAGATGGAGAAATAATCTGAATACATGATCAAACAGCCAATCTTCCTATTCACGTTTTCAGCGTCTCTCTCTGTCTACCTGAGCTGCATGTTGTCTGTATCACACAAATACAAAGAGAACCAGGCTGTAATCATGTCTGTAAAGGGGAGACTCGTGGGTACCCATAGAACCCACTTTCATTCACACATCTTGAGGTCAGAGGTCAAGGGAGCCCTTTGAAAATGGCAATGACAGTTTTTCTTCGCCTAAATTTAACACAAGTTTGGAGCGTTACTTAGCCTTTTAGGATCTTTACTCCAGCTCTAAAACTGAGGCCGCTACAACCTAAAAATCGCAAGTTGCGTTAAATAATTTAGTGGCGTTAAAAGGAATTTGCGTTATTATCATGTTAACTTTGACAGCCCTAATTTTAAGTGCTGAATTGAAATGGTTTCTCAGGGAGATTTGTAATTATTTTAGCATGTGGTTAACAACGTCACCTCTTTATCAGAGTTAGTTTCCTAGAACTCATGCATCAACTATGTTGGTCAGTTATCTTCACTGTAGCATCGCTGCTTACAATGAATGAGCCTCAGTGATCTGTTAATACAGATAAAGCTGAGTGAGTGTTTCCATTGAACAGAATAACTCAAACGGAGTCCTCACACATTGTTAGAATAATGCTTCAGGTGGAAAAGTGGTTACAGTGTCGCGTCCGGCAGAGGGCCGACAAATCTACATGTTCCACTCCTACGCATCCTTCAGTACAAGACACCTTATGAAGTCAGTATTGGTGTAGGAAAAGGCCTAACTGTTGTATTTCTTCAGCCATAGTATATGCATATCTTTACACAGATGCATTACATAAGAACTAATCATTATATCATCATAAAAAAAAGATGCATTAAATCCCCTCCGGATAATTTAACATTATTAAACATAGATCAGGTCACTTCCTTGTTCATTGCATAGAACAAAAAACTAATTTGGGTCATTGCGTGTTTGGGTCATGTTGCACGTCATTCCATGTCTTCCTCCCACCTCTCCTTCTGTGACCCATTGTTGTGTGTCCAGACAAGTAAAGTGAGAAATGTTCCTGCATACATGAAACTGGGACAGTTTTCCTGTATATCATCTTACAGAAATGCTGTTTTCACCTCGTGTTATTTTACTGAATTCAAACTTTATTTTTGTGGTGACATATTCTCATCTGTAAGTCGTAAGGCAGCGTTTTGAATTCCTTCCATTAACATCTTTCTGTGCTCCATATCTTGGACTGATTATTATGAATTTTCTGACAATATTTAGTGAGTATGTGTTTTTTATTGTGCCGTATAATCGAGGACTCTGAGATAAAACAAACACAGCTTCACTTCACTAAATGATAGCCTCAGTTGTCTCACTAACCGTGCCTTGTAACTAAATATCAGCACCATGACACCCTCATCTAATAAGACAATAGCAAGAGCTTACTGTGCTCACTTCCAGAGACTTAGAGTCCTCTGTGTGCATGACCCCGATCCATCAGGTTATAGAGACATCAGACAATGCCCAGACCCTCAAGCAATAAACAAATCTTCCTCAACCGTAATATAAGCCAACAATACACCTAAACAGGAAGACAACCTTCAAACCTCAGATGTTATTACAGACTATCGTACAGTGAAAGAGTAGCCGCAGCAGAGACGGAAACAGGAAAGCATTTCAAATTGAACTGTAGTAACTAGTCATGACAAACAGTAGGTGAGAATTAAACAACTAGATTTACACCACAAATAGTTTGGCTGATGGTTCCCTCTACTGGCAGTGTTTGGTACCGCCTGTAATTCCAGTGCTCAGTTAAAAGCACCATCTTGTGACCCAAATATATAAGTACAGGGATGTTTCATTAACATTTGTTCAAAACAAACAGACTGTTTAGTTCCTCCTCTCTGGTGTTTCAAATCAGTTGCTAGTTCAGTAGACTATTCTGTGATTTCTCTGTGAATACAAGGAACTTTCTTGGTTCGATGAACATTGAGACACCGATGAGTCAAGGATCTGGACAAGATTCTGTGGTGGTTTTAATTCTGTATATAACACCGTAAAGCAGGGGTTCTCAAACTTTTTAGGACCAGGAACCTCTTACAGGGGAGAAAATTATCCAAGGACCCTCATAATCGTAACAGACTAAGCGTATGCTTATCTTACTACCATTTGTACTCTTAGATGCTTAAGTTTGAGTTTCTATTGGCCTAAAGCTAACATGGGTGGGAGTAATGGGCAAAATGTGCTTGTTTTATTGCCGCAAATGATTCACATCTGTAGATACGCACTTGTTAATGATACAGCACAATTTAATAATTTGTAGTAAATTATTTCACGGACCCCCTGACAGACAATCACTGCCCTAAAGTCATGCTAGTGACTCAGTGAGGCAGTGCAGCAGGGCTTTGAGCTAGTTTTGACATTAGTTTTGCAGGTATTTGGTCATAAACCAAAGTATTGTACAAATTTAGGTTGCTAAATGAAAAGTTAAGGCTAAGATATTACAATGGGGACATGAATGTCTGAGCCAAATTTCATGGCAATCCATCTAACAGTTGACATATTTCAGTTTGGACTAACTGACTGACATCGCCATCCCTAGAGCTAGACTGCTAGCGTGTGTGAGAAAAGTCTCACTGTGCTTCTCTTCCAGGTTTGTTACAGATCTTTCAGGAGAATGTAGGAAGCTGATTTTTTAGGGACATTTTCTGGGGAACTCCCAGTATGCTGTATCATCTTTTGCACTGGGACAACTTGGAACATATCTGACACCCCATGGCAGTTCACCGTCTACTGAATAACAGACTGCTTGTCCTTGAATGTGTTTACTGTGCTAAAAACCATTACTCTCATTTCTTATAAAAACAGACCTTTATTTTGTTCTCAATTATTCAAAGAAATAAAAAATATCCACTTCTTCTCCCCTATAAGCAACCATGCTAATATTTCTAATCAACAACAACAACAAACACAAATTGAACAGTTGAAGGGGCAGTCCCATAAGACATCACAGACATAATCAAATGTAGACCCACTGCTGTCACTTCTTCCTGGAGTTAGCACTACCGCTCTGGTGTGGCTAATCGCACAACTGGATGCAGTCAGGTTTATGACTTCACCGCTGTATCTCTGGATTTGTAGATCACTCCTCTGCTTTTCAACTCTCTCACCACGCCTTCAGAAAAGGAGAAAAAATCCAATCAAGAAAAAGCCAAACATTTAATTTGCTACACATGGAGGCAGATTAGGTTAAATAAAGTGTACCTGGAGGTAGTCTGCCTGTCACTGACACGGCATATACACCTGGCTTGAAGTTGCCTGTAGGTTGGAGCAAAAAATATACACAAATTGTTATTAATCACAAAATAATTTAAAGTGAAAAGAGACAATATATATTTTTGTCTATTGCCTCTTAGCTTTTAGAGTTCCTCTGCTCCCTCTATGGTTTAAAATCAATTAATGCAGCTTCAAGTACATCCTTACCTATCCTCTGCCATTTAGCCACCCAGCTGTCCTCAGGACTCATCATGGCTATCACACTGTGGGCACACAAACAGCATTGGAAAACATTAAGAAAACAGTTCAATGCATGTGGGAAAAAAAGTTTTTAATTAATCAATACTAAATCAATGTTTACCCATCAAACGAAGAACTTGTGCATTCATAAACCATCTCTCGGTTCCCCTTCATCTGAAGGTACGACTCACAGTTGTCACAGCCGTCGTATTCAAACTGGTCGATGGTCTGAAAGAAGACAAGAAGGAGAAGAAGAGTGAGCTGGTACTTCATATTATATGAATCCAGGACAATAATAGGAGAAAGTGAAGACATAAACATGTAAAGTAAGATACAAACTATCTCTAATACTAACAGAAAGGATAGGATGTACCAAGACTACTTCTAATACCAACATAGAGAATAGGATGTACCAAGACTACTTCTAATACCAACAGAAAGGATAGGATGTACCAAGACTACTTCTAATACCAACAGAAAGAGACTACTTCTTTACAGGGTCAACTGAGAACAGTATAGAACAAGTTCAACCAGTCTTTTGTTTTTATTCAGTCAGTAAAAGTCATCATGAAAGCATTACTTTACAGGTTTAGATCATGTTTGAGACAAAACACAACAACAATACAGGATAGAAAGTGACTACTTGTCCACGTTAGCAGAGAAGCTAACGTTATCTTGAGATGTTTGTTTCTCTTAAATCTCAGTTTACCTTCACTAGAGAACAGAGAAGACAGGCTCGCAGATGGCGAAGGTCTTTGGGGACCGTTTCCAGAGCCATTCTGTTAATCTCCTGCAGAGAAAACACGAGTTTAATACTGAAATATATCAGATAACAGATGAATGTTTTCACTGTGCTCCAGTCGCTGGGGAATTGCGTCACTGACTGTGAGGACCTAGTGAAGGACCAGCACACAGAGGGGTCCTTACTGTGCGCCTGTCTAAAAATATAAAAATATAAAGATTATTATTCTTCTTTGGTGTTTATTGGCGGTTGGCAAACCAGCTTATAGGTGCATTACCGCCACCTACTGGACTGGAGTGTGGAGCAGTAGATTGGCAGGAAAAACAATAAATATATACAATTGAAAAAAATAATAATATAAAAATTAATAATTATTACTAATAATAACAATAATAATAATAATAATATTAATTAAATTCTCTCCATTATTCCTGTTGCCCTTATAAAATTAATTAGAGGATTGTGTACTTTCTTAGATGTCTTTCCTAGCAGATTGTAATATTTCCATCATTTACTCCTGATATCAATTCCCTTCTTTCTTCATCATATTTTTTGCACTCTATAAAAACATGTTTGATAGTTTCTGGTTTATTACAGTGCATGCATAGTCCAGTTGGGCGCTTGCCTATTATATGGAGTGTTTTGTTTAATCCTGTATGTCCTATTTTCAGACGGGTAATAACCATCTATATAAAGATTCAAGAATCAGAATTGTGCTTATTGCCAGGTGTAAGAGGTATACACTAGGAATTTGCTTTGGTTTTGTTGGTTGCAAGTAAACAGTATAATAACAAAAGAATAGATAAAAACGATAGAATAAAATAAGAATAAAAAAATTGAATTTCTACCAATATACAAAATACAAAATAAGCTATAAAACAAAAATAAACATGATATAAACAGATAGTGTAAATATTGCCGGTGTGCAAACAATCAGGTATCAGAGGGAGAGAGAGGGATACAAGATTCAAGAGTTTCATTTGCCATTTGCACCTATAAGTACATCTGAGCAGTTTACACCGAGTCAGTTTTAAGAAAAGAAAAAAGGTAGAAAAGGCACAAGGTAATTACAGTACAAAATAAGTAGCACATTCAACTGAACACAATAAATAAATAAATTATTAAAATATAAAACGCTCTCAGTGTAGTCAATAAATAAAATAAACTACCCTCTGCATAGGAACGATACCCCAGAATACAGATATACAGGAAATAAATACATACAGTATATATGCTCCATGACCATGTTCGAAGAACTTGTAGCTCTCATAAAAATATTTAAAAAAATAAATATTTAATATATTTCAGACAATTACACAGTGGACGGCAGCATATTGCACAGCATTACAGTCCATTCAGTTCAGGTGTACTGTGTGTCAATAATGGTATGGAGGTGAGGTGTGGGGTATTTGTGTCCCTCTTTAATGTCCTTTGCCACTAGTCTTATTGTAGCTGTGGAGGAAGCTGTTATGAAAGCAGAGGTGCTCTGCGAGTGGAGATGCTTGCTGGCCTGTGGTGCCTCAGGTTGTGTCCTGATCATTTCAATTACAGGGATTATGCTAGAGTTGTTTTGTATAGTCATAAATTGTATAAATTTGTTCCACTATGTCCACTTGTCATGAATATACTAAACATTGGTTGTTATTTAATTTGGTCATGCATGCATGTATTTCAACCAGGGATTCAGACCATAAACTGTTATCAGACTAGTGGAAACTTTTTGATTATACCAAAAATAATAGATGTTTAAATACAAAAGCAAAGACATGTTATGGATGGATTAAGACCATCTGGGTTTTTTTTCCAGTAGATGTAGGCTAAGCATTTGGACTTAATGGCTCACATAGGCTACATTATATTCATGGCCTTCCAGTATAGTTAATCCTGCCATGATTGTCTCCCTTATAGAGCCCTTTGATCCACTACTGCTGATCTAATCCTAACTTTTCTCTAAAGTCTTTATCAATTCACTGATACTCCAAAGCCATTTAATTATGAACACATTCACAAAATCTTAAATTCAATTTAGTGTTTCTCAATATCTCTAGTTTTTGACTGAATAACACTATGTATTTTTAAAATAATTGTTCTTACATTGTCTGTTTTCATATATTGCGTTTTCTTTTTGTTATTATTCTTTATAATATTATATCACTGTGCTGTTATATCACTGTCACTGTTTTATATATTTGTTTTTAGGAAAATGTTGGATTAATATTGTGTTTTTTAAATACAATTCAGCAATGTTATAATTAATTCAATAACATACAGTTTACTTTTACTTAACTACATTTTGGCACAGGTGCAGTTAACACATTTAATTCTGGCTGCCTGCATTCCATTTTTCATGTGCCATTTCCAGGGTCCTGCTATTGTGCATGTTGGCTCACTGGCATAGTTTAACTGGGACAATTAAATGGAGCAGTACAGTAGCAGTAGTAGTTACAGTACACCTGGGCTTTTTCTGAGGCTGGTATTGAAATGAGGACAAAAAAATGCTGAGCTTTGCATAACAGTAAGGCGCCTGGAGACTACTCCAGTGCATACAGTATCTATCTATGTATCTATCTATATATATATATATCTGTCTATCTATCTATCTTTCTATAAGGTATTGCTACCTTCTTATTATAGCTATTTACTCAATTACTTATATATACATTTTTATTTTATTTTATATATATATATATATTTATATTTTTTATTATAGGCCTCCTATATACCCTTACCCCTAGGCCTACATACTCGACTGCATGTGTGACAGCTATT